>PVJO010017409.1:0-39240 GCA_004026905.1 Hystrix cristata | reverse complement strand
AATATATATAATTACTATAAGGTTTTTTATTTCTAGTAAAAGAGATAAAATTATAAGAAAATTTTAAAAATGCTTATTATGTGACTATCACTCCTTTGCTCTAAATAAATATGTGGATGTGGATATTCCATTGGAAAATCGTGAGAAAATCATGCAATATTTTTAGCATAACTGCATACATATAACAATTGGGATTTCTATAAATGTAATATAATCAATTTTTTTCAGAGTATAAGTAGAATTAAAATCTCAATGTTGAGAATAAAATATCTGGAAACAAACAACCTTACTAAGAGTATAGTCACTCATTTTTACACATATTTTAATTGATCCAAGCTGTGAAAACTACTGTGAGATCAATAAAGACAATTAACCTTTAATTTTTCCCTCTGTTCTTTCTTCTCTTATATTTTGCTTTTGCCTTGAAGTCTATACTTAATGGAACCAAATAAGGTAGAAAAGGAGATTAATTAATGGATTTTCTGCTTTACCATGTAGAAATATTCCCAGATTTTCAACTTACAAGTTTTAGTGACTTTTAGACTAACATATATATCCATTAAATAAAGAAAATAACCATTTACTCCATAATACTTTTACACTGAATGTCAAGGTTCAATATCATTATTGAAACAAAGCATCTTTTCCCCCATTTGAGTAAAATTGATCTTGGCTAACTAAATATATGCACTAGGCACACTTTGGCATGTGGCCCAGATCTCTCCCACCCTTATATCATCTAAATACTTAGATCACATTTTCAGTACTCCTGGCTTCTTTTCCATGGAAGTTAGTTCATCAAATCTACTGTTCCTGCATAAAATATAATTTCCCAAATCCAAGGTAAATATTGACTACTATATAAATAATTTACTTTCTGTACGAACATAAAAAAGAAACACAAAATGTGCACTAGGGATTTTTGTTCCCCAAGACACAAGAATGAGTTTCTGTTGCTAAATGTTGCAGTAAGGAAAAATGTGCTTTTATATAAATCAGTCTCCATTACTATTTTCTGTGAGAAATTGGATCTAGTCTCTCTCCTTTGAAACTAATTCCCAAGGAATGTCTAGTGGAGAGTATACACTTTTATTCTGGAATGTCTTCTACTGCTGTAGTGATATTTGACATCACCCCTGACCCAAGTTTAATTAATAGCAGAGAGTTCAATGTTCAAAAATTATCGAAAATATTTCTAAATTTTACTCATATAAGAAATATATTAGGGCCTTGTTTCTACATGGAGAGATATGGAGTTGTACTTCTCAGAATTACTTTTCCTTCTTCAAATTTTCTTTGTTAGTGTGTCACATATGTTATTAATGCCTCATTAAGAGCAACAAGAAATAGCACCACAGAAAATTTTAAGTAAGAATGATTCTGTTTAGGTTCATGGTTCCTAACCCAAATATGAAATTAGTAAATGAGAAAAATAATGTGTACCGCTCTAAAAAGTGAACAGTAATTGTTATACTACAGAATAATCAAAATACATTTCCATTATGTAAGGAAAATGTGCTCATCTACAAATCAATTAGTTCTGCTAATGAAAAAATAGAACGGCCTTTTAAAACACATCTTTTACGATGCTTTTGCCTCACGTTTGAAATTTAGATGACAAAGAACAGCCATCAGCTGTTCTTTTATGTGAATATTAAAACGTGAATATAACTAATTACGCATAACGTCTTTCCCCTTCAGGTGGGGGCTGCAGGATCAACAAGAGATGCCATGTACATCATCATGCTAACAGTTCCACCGTCGGATGATAGGTGTAGTGGGTTCTGAACAATATACACATCACACTATATAAAGTAATTAATATTTATCCTTAGAAAGGTGACAATTTAAAGGTAGAAAAGCAAACATTTTCTCATAGCAGGTGTGCTTTGTAACTTGGATTTATTTCCATCAGAATCTTTTAACTTCTGTTTTTGGGAAAAGAAATGAACCCCCTAATGGAAGGCTGTTGTGTGCTCTACACAACACACTGAAAAGTGTTGGTAATTTCATATACTGATCCCATAATCTCTTCCTTCATTTTGATGGCCATCTATCAAGACATTTATTTCTTATTTACTTTATTCCGTTTATTATCTCTTTTACTTAGAAATCTGAAAACTCATCTGAGATATTTTAACACTTTGTATTTCAATGTTCCTATTGCTTTTTATTCCAGACAGGGAGACAGAGTCTATAGGGGAAATAAAAGCCATACTATATTGGTTCAGATATGAACATATTACTAGTTTCAAAATTTCAGAAAATTATAGGTGGCCTCTATTTGCTATCGGTAATAAATTAGAACAAACTTTCTGTAAACCTTTTTGGGAAAGCCCACTTTAGCCACAAGTTCACAAAATTTAAAACTGTCCTCAGGGTTGGGGATTTAGCTCAGTGGTAGAGCACTTGCCTACCAAGGACAAGGCCCCAAGTTTGATCCCCAACACCCCAAAACCAAGAACAAGAAGAATGAAAAACTCTGTCTTCAATACTTTTAGCTTAATGACATTATCAAATGTCAAGAACACTTACTACGAAGTTTTTTTTTACATTATTCCCTATTTTATATTTTTTATAATACCTGTCAAATCACAATATTTTCAATAAAGAATGATTAAACTAAGTGAATGACAAATTTGGTCACAATATTACAGAACTAGAATCCTTTTGGATTTCTACTGTGGCTATATAATTGCTTTTTTACTTTTCCCACGTTTTTAAAAAAAGTTTCTGACTTTTATTAGTACATGTTTGCAGTACATAATGAAGACTTTCAGTGTAAGGAATTACATGTACATCCCACATTTCTCTTTTTTTCCTCCTTCCCTCCACCCCCCTTTTATTTCATTATTTTTATTTAAATATTTATATGTGTGGTTTCATATGAGCAAATAACATCTTCTTAGCAGATTTCCAATATTTTAAAGAGGGATTTTTTAAACAGACAAAACACTCACATTCTCACTAATCTGATACAAAAATCTACTACTTCAGTAAAAACAACAATTTGCCAAATTTATATGGAAAATATTGAAACATTTTTATCTGATATCATGAGGCTAAATCAAAGTCGAGTTTAATTATAGTTACAGCATTTGCGAGGCGTGTAGATACAAGGAAACTTGAAAGTTAAAGTACCAGCTACACAGCAGTGCCCTTGATGTCTTGAGAAAGTACTTGTGTCAACAGCTTGTTATGCTCGTGTGTAACTGTGACAGAAAAAGAACACTGATATAAGGTTAACACTGATTTCCACATCGTGTCTATACAAAAATACTGCTTTGGCTTTCCAGCATTACCACTCGTTTGCAAGAGATATGATTGCCTCATTATCTGATGGGCCACGCCAGCACTTTTTTCTGACCCTTTCGCCCTCTGCTAACTCTATAGAACACTGTTGTTTTGCCGGGTTTCAACAGCTCCTTCAAATTGCACAAATACACTCTCCCTGTGTCATCTTGGTAGTTGAACCTCAATGTCCCATGACCCTTAAGACTTAGTGTAGCTGTAGCTGATCTCAGCATCAGGCCGGGGAGCCAGATTGCCTGGGATCAATTTCGCCTTCCACTAAAAACTGTACTGCCTCATAGTGCATTGGGAGAATATGAAAGGAATTGCTGTGTATAAAATACTTCGAAGAGAAAATGGCATGTAACCAGTTCTTAATAATTAGCTGCTATTATTATTATTACCATTATCCATTTCCCCACAGTAACTACTGGATAGTGCTGTCATTTCTCTTGTATCCTCAACTCTTGGCCTCCGTTCGATATGAGAGGACATATAGTTAACGTAGAGAGTTGAGTTTTGAAGAATGTGCAGTAGTAATGAGTCAGCCTCATCATTTTTGTCTTCACATTGAGAAAGGAGAGAATGATACCCTAATAACATACATCTCAGAAGACAAGGGCGAGAAAATCACTCAGGAAGTATGAAGAGTTCAACATGAGCAGAAGGTTACTGTATAGCTCCACCACTGGAAATCTACTTAATCATGCATCTTTCTGGTACTACCTGAAGAGGTGAAAGGAAACTGGGGAGAAGATAAGGTAAAATGGCCAAGCAGAGGGGAGCAAGAATATCCTCCTTGAATTCGTAATTCCAGAGAGGTAGAGAAGACAGATTCTGTCTATACTAACATGCACTTATGATTTTACATGAAGGATAATTCAGATTTGGTAGCTACAGGTTTGCCCGAAATTGCATCAAAATGGAGAAGGAAAGAAAGGGCATATCTCACAATATTTTGGAGTGATTTGAACAAATGAGTATTAGACTAAGACCTGGTGTGACAAGGGACTGACCTCTTGACAAGAAAATCTGATAAAGATATTCATACTTACCACTATCACATGACAGAGGCTAAAAGGCACAGTGATGTGGCAACTGAACATTTTTCTAAGGGAGATATGTAAATATTACATGGTTATTTTGTCTCCTCTTCTCCCCACACCAGCAAAATAAGTGCAGGGAAGAATGAGGCGGTATCACAGGGAAAACAGAAATATTGCACCCTGTTCCCCTACTGGTTAGAAGGTTGGTCAGTCGTTTTCAACAGGCACCACTGTAGGAGTACTAGACTAGCAAGGGGAAAAGTGCTTCAGTCCTAGATAGCTTGAGTTAGGATGAAAATGTGTAAAAGTAATTTCTCTTTTGTTAAAACCACTATATTTTATAATCATTGCCTGATATGTATGACTACAGTATTGAAACATTTTTAAAATGAGTCTTTTCTTAACTGGTTGACCAGCAACTGATTTTGATCATGTTAAATTATAGGACTTTTGGTGTGGTTTTGATTCCTAAGAGGCTACCTCCCTTATTTTACTAATTTATGACCTTAAATTTTGATGGTTAGTTAAAAATTCAGTTGAGCCATTACTTCTTGTGGGCAGTTGTTTTCTGACTTGTTGGCTAGAGCTCTATATTAGTCAGCTTTCCTGCACTGAAACACAACATCCAACACACATAACTAAAAGGAGAAAAGGTTAAATTAGTTCATGGTTTCAGGAGATTCAGTACTTGGTAGGCAAGCTGCAAGGCAGAAACCTCATGGTAGAAGGGCATGTTGGAGCAAAGCTGCCTAGTTAATGTTGGCCAGGAAACAGAAGAGGCACACAAGGACCACACACAAACGGTGGGACCATGTACTGTACCCAACATCATACTTCCTTGATTCACGCAGACACATACAGGAGCATGCATTACTTATCTAAGGAGCATGCTTTCCCAATCTACTAGGTATTTCTTGATCTACTGAAACTGATACATCAGGATTAATGGTCACAATCCCTACCTTGTCAACTTTACAAGCACATCTTCTCAAAGCATACTTTATCTCCAAACAATGACAATAGTAAGTTCTTAATTCAACTATTGTACACAGTATAATACAATTATATATTGTACACAGTATAATACAACTATATTGTGTAGAGTAAGAAATGTAATAATCTATTTCCTAAGTGTCAATAGTTCCAGTATTTTTCAAAAACTTAAGCTCAAGTTTCTTCTGAGACTCAAGGAAAACTCTAAAACTAATCCCCTTATTTCCTTTTCACCAAATAATATGTTTGGGTTTTGATTTGGTGAAGAAGCTGCTGTGTTTTTTCAGAGCAGAAAATTTCTCCTAGCAAAATATCTGAGTTGAGTCTTAGAATTTGAGACAGTAAAATTTTTCCCAATTTGCTCAGAAGGATCATGAAAATTTCAGAGTTTTGTGTTTTTCAAAATTCATATAGTTTCTTTTTGATATAATACACGGTACCCATACCAGTGCCAAACGAGGAAGGTTATATACACGGGAAAGAAGTAATATTTGTTGAAAAATGTTCTTATTATTATTGTTTACTTTTCCTTTTGAGTAACATTCTTAGCCAGTGAAAGGCATCTACTGGCTTTGGAAAAGATGCCAACTGTTATTACAGGAACGCAAGGAGAAAAAGAGTCAACTTTTATATTTTGACATCCAAGCAAAATTTTTGAGACTCAAGCTAGAAAATAATCACAAAAGCCAGGCTTTGCTGAGAGATAAGAGGATTTCCTCTATCTCTGCACCCTGGGAGAATGTCAAGAGATAACCTGCAGACTCAACTGCAAGTTCTTCCGTACCCTGTAGTGGCTCTTGCTTCCACTAATCGGGCCAAACCATGAGTGTACTTGCCTCTAGAAGAGGAATAATATGTAAGAGAAGTTCCAAGCCAAAAAGGACAGATTGAAAATCTTGTGCTTTTAGCTCCAAGGGATAGGAGAAGGAGAAAGGGACAGAAGTAGGAATAGGTACTAAGATAAGTACATCTTAGGTCTGACAAATGCTTTAAAGAAAAAGCCAAGATTATCCCAGTTTCTATTTGGGGTTCTGGAATGAGAGGTCCTAGAAGGACATTCCTAGCATAAATAACAGATGACTGAAAAAAGTGAAATTCTTAATCATTTTAGCAAGTGGAGACCTCAAGAAGAAAAGCAGATAGTTGTAGAAAAATAACAAAGCTACATTTTTTTTTGCACTATTAATCAGTGGAGAGTAAACCTTGATACAATTAACTCTTTCAAAATGGAATTGTATATAGGAAAGCTCAGTCTCCTAAATGGTGTAATCTCAGTTTACACAATACAGTCACTTCTCTAACATATGTATTCTTTTTTTTTTAATTTTATTTTAATGGTACATTTTAGATGTACATAGTGGTAACATTCCTCATAGAGGATTTGTACCTGTGCATGACATATCTTGTTGCTTCTTTTTTTCCCATTCCCCTCCCCTCACCCCCGCCTCCCTCCCTATCTACAAAAGCTTTGTTTCCATTTTTTCCTTCCATTTCTTATTTCTCTTGTCCTCTGTTCCTTCTCCCTCCCTTGTTCCCTTTCCCATTTGGACATTTTCTTCCCTTTCCCAATATAATACATTTTAGTCTTTATTTACACTTTCATTTTCTCACACCAGAGAAACTATGTGGTATTTAAACATATGTGTCCGATTTATTTTACTTAAGAGTATGGTCTCAAGATGGATCCATTTACCTAGGAATAGCTCAAACTTATCATTCTTTATAACATATGTATTCTTAAAAATCATTGTAGTGCATTTTCTTGTCTGATGAAAGCCACAGAGCTAGTGACAATACTGAAGGGCATGTTGGAGCAAAGCACAGCACTCAAAAATTTCATCAGTGATATATATTTTTTTAAAAGATCCTAATAAAAAGGATAGCATGGTTTTATATGTGCTAATAGATTACAAAGCACAATGCAATACAATATAATAGCACTTCATTTTGGGAAAATTCCTGAATTTTGCTTGAGGAAATGTGTTTCAGAAGGGTTGCAGCTTGTGAATTAATGCAAAGTATAGATGGAGGGTCATTTGATATCACAGAGAAGGTTGTAATACTAGATGTGGATGGACTAAAATGACTGGTAAATCAAGTTATCAGATGTTTAAAATCTGTGTGTGTGTGTGTGTGTGTTTGTGTGTATGTGCACATGTGCATGCACTTCTATTCAACTCTGTGCATGGCAGTAAGATTTCTGTACTCCCCTAAAGTTTCTTCTAAGAGAATTTATGTATAAGAAAATAGAAAATGTGTGATATGCAAATTACTCCCTACCAATTATTTTGTAAGAGATTGACAATTTCAAAACAAATGTTATAGCAGCACTGCTTGCACTTTGAGGATTTAACATCATCATTGCTATGATTTAGACATAAAATGTCTTCCAAAAGCTTTGGGTTCAGAGGTGGTGCTTTGGCAAGATGGCTGGGTCATGGGGGTACCACACTCATCATGGCTTAGTCCATCCATGAGTGCATAACTGACTGCTCTTCAGAGGTAGGGACTGGCTGAAAGAGGTGGGTCACTGAGGGTGTGACCAAGAAGGTTATACCTCCATCCCTGGTTCTCTTTTCTCTTTGTGCCAAGAGATGAACAGTTTTCCTCCACCATGCTCTTCTGCCATGCTGTTTCTGCATTGGAGCTGGCTGAAACTGTCAACAGAAATAAACCTCGCCTCCTTTATTTAAGTGACAGGAAAGCTGACCAGTTCGATCGTTTGTCTTTCCTCATCTTTTGAGGAGGTGGAAAGGTCTGAATCATGACCATTATCCTGATATCAGACCTAGAGCTCCACTTCTGCAAATGATTTTGGTACCTCCTAAATGGAAGATTACTCTAGACCAGAGTTAGTGACTTTACTGTAAAAATCCCTGAGTGACCTTGGTCTTTTGCTTAGTAGCTTAGATTAGTGGTTTTCAAAGTGTGTCCCACAAACAATATTTAGTACATTTTTAATGAGCCTGCTGTTTAATGATCCTTCTTCTTTCTCACAAAGATCAAGTGCTCTGAGAATGCCAGGGTAAGCGCAAATTTTATTTGTCTCTTTTTATTTGTCTTCCTGCTCGCTTGAGTGGGACTTAAAAAGAGGAAGGCAATGACATCAGACTGTTTGCTCAATCCAGTGGCATTTTTAGGCAGAACAAACACTTGATCTGTGGCCAGCTGGGCGTTACATAGCGAGGCTCGCGCTGCCTCTCTGTGCCTATCTGAAGCAAAGTAGAGACCAGAATCTTGAGATTAGGCATGACAGAGAATAAGCTTTCCATTTAGAACTATAGAGGTTACAGAGTCAATAGTAGCTAAGGAAAGATCTGCTTCCTGACTCATTTCTTTCCTTTCATAATTCTCCAATATCTATTTATCCTTCCCCCACTTGTGTTTAAAATTTTCTTTTCCATTGGGGTGAAATACTCACTTACCACTTTAATCATCGTTAAGTGTAGAGTTCAGTGCCATTAAGTGCATTCACATCACGATACAATCATCATCATTGTCCATCTGCAGAACTTTTCTATCCTTCCAAACTGAAACTGTGTACCTGTTAAACAGCAAGTCGCCATCTTTCCCTCTTTCCATCCCCTGCCAAGTACCGTTCTACTTTCTGGCTCTCGGAATCTGACAATTCTAGGTAACTGACATGAGTGAGATTGTCCTTTTGCGACTGACTTATTTCACTTGGCATCATATTTTCTAGATCTTTCCATAATTAACATGTGTCAGAATTTCTTTCGTTTTTAAAGCTGAGTAATATTCATCTTCTAGTTTCCTTTTGGTGTGGCCTAAAAAAACATTAATTTCTTGAGACTGTGTAATGTTCTTTTCTGTTGTAGCATGTAGGATAAAGTGTGGCCAAATGTTCTTTGTTGCTTGGATAGTTTTAGTTCACTTAAAACTCCTCATTTAGTCCTCAGCTTTCCTTCTTCAAACTAAATCGACCTATTTCCTATGAATAAAAATGGTGCCTGAAATGTGGTCATTCTTTTCTTAGGCCAATATATCTTCAAATACTGATCATAAATAGACCATATCTCCTTAAGAGACACTTTTGGGTTGGTAATGGGAAGAAAATGAGCCAGCATACTAAATGATATTTAATCATCAGTTGTGTCTGCTTTTCTGATACTCATTGCAGTCAAGAACTGTTTCAAATGAAGGAATTACGTACAGAACTGCAAAGCACAGCGACCTTTGAAACAGAGGAAAGAACACAGAATAAAAAAAAAACCTCCTCCATTTAGCTTTGTCATGTGTCAGGGAATCACTATCTTCTTTTAGAATGCTGTCATTTAAAAGTTCTGGCATGCTTTCTGTAAGAACGATTACATTAATCCTGTAGTCCATTTGACGGCAAATGTCACGGTTATCAGTGTCACGGTTATAATTGAATATATTTTTTTAAACTAGTGGATTCCTTGACTGTAATTTATTTTCTTGAAGATTCCAAAATATAGCAAAAAAGAAATAACTCTATCAAGCACCCGAAAACGGATGAATACATTGAATAATTCCAAGTTTAATACTCGCAGTGATCTCACATGGTCAGTAAGCAGAATTAACTTCTGCTTTCAATCATTGTTTTTCTTTGGAGCACATTGAACGTAGGACCACTGTCCATTTCTTCATGATTTAAACCATGTGTGCACAAATCAGTCTGACGGAGAGCTTAACAAGGCAGCTGAAGGACAACCTGATTCTCTGTAACACTTCACCAAGACCAATGTGTAATGCATTATCTAGGAAAGATCTTTTATTCCCTTGGGGAATGTTCCATTATACCTGAATCTGCTTTTCTTCAATTCTTGATGCACATCAAAACCACTGACCTGTAGGGCTTGGTGTCCTCTTTTGCACCTTTCTCTAGTTCTTTCCTACTCTCCAGAGCTACAGTTGTAATACACAAGACTGAGAAAAGAACTGAAAGAGTTTGAAAAAGGTTATCAATTATGTGGGTATATTCTTCCTTCCATTATTATTATTATGCTATTATGAATTATTGTTCCACATAGTTAACTTCTTCAGGCCAACTTTTTTTCAGGTCAACTTTTAAAATATACTTTTGGCTAAATTAACTCCCCCGACTTTAATAATAGTTATGATTTTTAAAATTTATTGCTCATTTATCACACACTTTTGATTATCGATTATTGTTTAAGTATTTTTCTTCAGGAAAATTAAATTTAAGAAGCGTTCAAAATGTCTCAAAATTTTTAAAAGCACCATTTTATCTGGAGCCTGACTTTTTTGGTAGAAATTTTTGCTGCTACATATAAAACTGTTAAACAGTTCTAGTGAAAATATATAATATCACACTGAACACCCATCTATTAAACTGATAAAGTTATAGGCTAATGCTTGTCTAGAGATTTGCCAGAGTTTCTCTTATCTAAAGTTGTAGCACACAAGGTTATCAGAAACATTTTAGCTTTTTAAAACTTAATCCTTATAGTCTCATAAACTCCTCTTTTACGTCTTTTAATCTCTTCTCTTCTTCCACCTTCAATTACCCTTTCTGCTCCCATCTTCCCACCTCCAGAATTAAAGGACAGTGAATCAAAATGAAAAACAAAACAAAACAAAACAAACAAAAACCCACGGCCCTGGAAATAATAGACCTGTCTAATTTCCAGGTCTTGGATGATACTGATCCATCCTTTTAATCTGCTAGACAGTAGAGCATAGAAATTAAATCTTATTAAACTAAATGTTTTCTTCTGTGACAGTGAAAAACTACGGGAAGAACTGTATATTCTGGAGCAAATTCTGTTTCTTTTCAAAGTGACATTCTCTTCTGTCTTGAAGACAAGTCAAGTGAAATGACCCTTCATGGAATATGTACAGTGGGAAGGAGTGTGGGGTAGTGATTCTGGTGGAAGCTACAAGCCATGTCCCAGAGGGGACCAACACTGTGGTATAATCTCCTCTTCCATCTCTTATAGGAGACATGATGTCCTTTCTTTTTCAGGCCTTTTCTGAGTCAGAACTAGAGTATGCTATTAAAGCTGTACTTAGGAGAGTAGTCCGATCCCTTTAAAATAAACATGTCTCCACATCCAATTTGGGGATCAGAGGTTGATAAACTAACTCCTTTTCTGATGGCCCCATGCTAAGAAAAACAGTATATACCCTGTTTTCTTCCTCTGTCTCTCTGTTGTTCTCTGTCTTCCTTCCTATTATTTTTTGCAAGACTCCTCAAGTCTCAAAGTACATTATATATGAGTGCAAAATTAAAACAGTGACTCAAATCTGGTGCTTCAGTTACATTAAGGACATCACTCTTTTCATTAACTAAGCATTCCCAGGTGCTTCTTGCCTCTGAATCATCTCGCTAAGACTGTGTCAGCTTTCGATTACCAAAGGCTTGCCAGAGTCGCACAAAAGCTTCTCCACCATGTGTGCAGAGCCACTGACCTTATGGACAGCAAACAATTCAATTGCCGTGATTCATGTTTTAAATCTCTGAGTCATAATGCAAGTTCAGTAACACATAAAAGTGTTATACCCATAAAAGGTTGTTATTCAACGAGTACAAAGCTTCATATAGGGAAGACCACTGACTTCTGCATAGCTCCTGCACAACTTTGTGACTGTAATTAACATTACTGTATAGTACACTTAAAAACTTAAGAGGTAGCTCTAGTGTTAAGTGTTCTTTACTTTAATAATAAGGTTTCCTTTAAATTACTTACTTTATTTTTTAGAATAAATTGTTCTGTGTGGTATAATCTCTTCTTGTTCACTGGTTGTTTTTATTCTTCTTGTTTTGTTCCTCTTTTCTCCAGCTTACCAATAATAACCTTAATGCTTAATCTTTTGTCTTTCGTTCTTAGCATTCGATCCTGTAAAAAGTAACTGGCTCGTACCAAGTTTTGAAATTGTCTATCAATGGATGACTCTGGATCTTTCTGTATTCAGTTTTGGAGGTCTTCTATTTGGTGAGGAACATTATGCACAATGAAATACGATGTAGAAAACTAAGCTGGTCATCTTTCTCCCTAAAGACACTTTTCCAACTGCTCCCACATAAGTACTGGCCCACTAAAACTAATGCCTACAGACCATTAGACTTCCTTTAGATTTTATTTTTCTGCTCTATTTATTCACTCCCCTTTATCCTGGGACTAATCCTTGATAATAAAATTCTTTTCTATTGCTAATGCCTACCACTATGAAACAAACTTACCAAAACATAACCCTGGGCTAATATTTGGATTTTGTACTTTATGTTTATCTTAAATCATTCTAATTATGGTTATTCTAATATTTGTTTGTATTATTTTACTCTTTTCATTAAGACATATTTGTTAGTTTTAACCATATTGAATTAAAATTTAACTTGCTTTCTTTAGTCCTTCATCTGTTTTTGGACACGTAGGCCACTTCCACAATCTAGCTGTTATGAATTGTGATTCTGTAAATGTGGGTATGCATGTATCACTGTAATATGATGTTTTTAACTTTTGCAGGAAGATATATAGAGGGGGGTAGCTGGGTCAAATGGAATTTCTATTTTAAATTTTTTTAGAAATCTCTAGGTAGTCTCAATACAAGAAAATGGGGTATTTACATACAATGGAGTACTACTCTGCTATAAAAAAGATACATTTGAGCCATTTGTAGGTAAATGGATGCACCTTGAATCCATAATATAAAGTGAAATAAGTTTGACACACAAGCTTAAATTTCATACAATTTCTCTTATATGAGAACCCAAAATAAATAAAGAGCAAAATAAAAGTTAGATAATAGGAAATTGTAAGATAGATGTTTTGCAAATGGTAAGTGGACTAAAAGTTGTGTGTAAGGAGAGGAGATTTAAGATATGTCATGTATATATACCAAATAACAATGAATGTATTCATTATATACCACAAACATATACTAATAAAATATTTCCAGTAAATCATACTCAACTAATGGTTCTCAGCTTCATTTCAGAAAATTTATCTCTCATTATTATTAAAAAATGATTTAAGAATGCTGGGTGTGTTGGTACCTATCTGTAATCTCAGCACTCTGGGAAGCTGAGGAAGGAAGATCCCAAATTTGAGCCTATTCTGGGTAACTTAGTGATTTAGCAAGTAACTGTTTTAAAATAAAAAATATATATAAAAGAGCTGAGAATGTAGCTCAGTGCAAAGGTCCTGGGTTCAATCTCTAGTACCACCATGATAGTAACAACAACAACAATAACAATATCCTAATGTGAACCACTTAAATTTGTCTTCTAACAATGTAGCTAATTGTTACCTTCATTATTTTGATAAAACTACATCTAAATATATGTATTGCTACCCAGAATATCCTTTTCACTCTTTACTATTCAACAATTTCCCCTATATTTTCCAGACTTGAGTCAAAATATTTATTTTTTTAATTTTTCATTAAATTTTTTTTAAATTTCTGGTGCCAGAGATCCAACTCAGAGCCTTACACTTGCTAGGCAAGGACTCTACTCCCCGAACTAAATCCCCAGCCTGAGTCAAAATATTTTTAGAAAAATTCTCTCTAATTTATATTTTTCTGTGTCGATACTCTTAATTTCCTTGACATTTTGTCTAGTAATTTATTATTTCATTTTACATGTTTCTATATTACCTTGATTTTTTTGTACAAGCTGTTTCATTCAATTAATTAATTGTTTATGAATCGGCAAAAGAAACCCACAGCATTAAACCTGAATATTTTCAATCAAATAAATCTATTGAAATAATCTTACTTCTTAAAGAAGAATAAAGATGAAGCAACATGTAAAAGTAAAATTTTAGAGTGAATAGTATATCTTAATCAGAAACTCATAAATTAATTTCAAATTTGCATTATTTTGTTTTAGATTTTTGCAATCCCAATGTCATGATAAATATTCATGTATTATGAAAACATTCCCTATTTCATGGGCATTTCTTCTCTTAATCAAGTTCAAAATGAATGATCAGTTTAAAAATACATATTTAATTTTGGGATTAAGTTCTATAAAAGTTAAGAAAATGATCAGTCTTGGTGGTATACCCCTGTAATCCTGGCACTTGGGAGGCTGAGGCAGGAGGATCGCTGTGAATTTGAGGCCAGCCTGAGCTATATAGTGAGACCCTGTCTCAAAACCAAAACAAAACCAAACAAAAAAAAGATCAATCATAAACATGTCAAAAATTGCAAAAACTTGTTAAGTAAACCCTCAATAGGCCTGGGCAGTTATTTAGAACTCCTCCACTGATTTAGTATATTTATCATAATACTATAGCTATTTTCAGGATGTTACACACACAAATGTCAAGATATTTAGAGTTATGGTTTACAAAGTCCTAACATATCCCCAATCACTACAGGGTAATATTTTATTGTTATCTATGATGCTGACATTAGAAGCAATATATAACTGTCCTGCACTCAAAATGTAACTATGGAGGCTATTTATGCTTTCCCAACTTATTTTCCCAATTAGCAGGAAGGTAAAAGTTAAAAAAAATACAAAGTATGAAAAATATCTGTACAAGTATTGCTGAGCAGGAAGTAAATCTAAGTTTGAAGTGTGTCTGTAAGGTATATCTCCATTCCTTGCTAATGGTCCAATAATGACTACTCATAGATTGTGGATGTCACTTCAAATTCTTAGTTAGGAACTTGATATGTATTCCCTTCGATGATACTAGTCTATATAGAATACTGAAAGAATTTTCTAGATAGAAACCAGGGTGAAACAAAAAAGAAAACAATTCATACAAAATATCACCACTAAAAGTTTAACTATACATAGTTTATAGGATAATACTGGTCAATGTGGCATAAAGGTCAATGTAATGTTTAGATTTGTTAAAAAATTTTATGAGTAAAGGTAAAATTAAACATTTCCTTTAATTATATTGCAAGAAAAAGTTAAGAACTAATAATTTTTTAGTGATTCAGAGTCTTAGAAATATTTTTTGCCCAAAACATGGTGACTTACAGTATGGAATTTAGGCCCAGACAGAAATTTCATGTCTTGGTCTTTTCATTTCTGCCTCTTTGAATTTCTTAACCTCTATAAAGTAGTTTCTTCCCATGAAAATTACGTAGCATCAGAGCTGGCAACTGAGTACTCCCTAAATATACCATTATTTTAATAGTATATTAAAGTCTTACTGTCTTTTAAAACTTGTAGAAGAGCTTGGCAAAATGATTTACACCTCTACTCCCAGCTACTCAGGAGACTGAGGTCAGAGGATCACAAGTTCAAGGGAATTTAACAAGCCCTGTGTCAAAATTTTAAAAGGGCCGCGGGTATAAGTCAGTGGTAGAGTGCTCATCTGGCATTTCTGAGGCCCTGGGTTCAATTTCCAGTACTGGAACAAGAAAAACAAAAAAAATCATGTAAGAGTTGAGTGGAAATTAAAAAAAAAAGAGAACACAAAGAAATATTTCTTTCAAAGATGTTTTTGAACTTGAGGTTGGTGAAAGGGTACTACGATTTCTGTCATTAAGTAGTTAACAACGATAATGATGGTTCTAAACTTCTGGTTCTAGCTACTTAGGTAGACATAGCAAGTAGCTATACACACTGGAATACAATAAACAATAAAAAAATGGGTGAACAGTTTCTTAGATTACATAAAATTCAGGAGCAACATCAAGTTCAATTGTGAATTACCTGAGACTAGATCTCTGTGTATTTCAAATGTAGGAATTATGGTTCAGTGGAAATTGAACTGTTTACCTGATATTCACACATGATCATATGAAAAATATTTCAAAAATCTAGTTATTCAGGTGATAAAGATACCCCTGAGTGTCTTACATATCTTGGCCATAGTTCTTTTCTTCCATGAAATTTTTTCAGTTTCTCAGTGTAACACACGAGTCCCACTAAAGTTTCTCATGGGCCATATTCTGTGTTTATATGGCTTTTTATTAGTTTCCCGTAGTGCTCCAAATTATACTTACTAGGAAGAGAGGAGATTTTATGTTATCTTTCTCTCATAATGGGTTCAATCATTTGACTACTATATCAAATGTTGCTGAGAGCTGGTTACAAAGATGCTTAATGTGCACTTTTCGTGCTGATGTGAAACTCAGGTATTGTTGAAAACAGCATCAGTGCTTCCAATATACAGTATGAATATATTTACTGCATTGAGAAGAAATTTAGTTAATGAAAATATTTTGCTTATTGTTATAATCCTTGTTTCCCTTTGAAATTAAAACAAGCCAGTCTTGCATCTATCTTCTATGTCTCTCACATTACTAGAAAAGCATGGCTGTAGTCTGCATTGGACTACTAAACTTGTGGAAGAATGTTATATAAAATAATGTGTCATAGTCACATGTTTTAACTTTGCCTAATTGTGGAGCTGATATCCAAGGAGCATGGTCAAATATCATAGTTGTAATGTTTGGGAATACTTTTTGAATGACATTTCTAATTCATTCTCTCTCTCTCTCTCTCTCTCTCTCTCTCTCTCTCTCTCTCTCTCTCTCTCTCAGAAAGGAACATGCTTTTACTCATAGTTGGATCCTCTTAGTACTAGGAACTTTGTTTCTTTTTTGTGTGTGTGTGCTGGGGATGGAACTCAGGGCTTTGAGCTTGCTCGACAAGTACTCTAACCGCTGAACTAAATCCCCATTCCTAATACTAGGAAGTTTGATACAAATTCAGCCAGAATCTCGTTAATAGCTGGAGAAAACCTCAGTGTATGAGAGTCTTAGTATAAATAATAAATACATTTTTAGTGTTCTAGACAGGTAAACTGAGTTTCTGGCTAGCAGGCCAGTCTATGAAAGGAAATGGAACATTCATCTGAGACTAAATTAGAGCCACTGAGACCGAATACATGAACTGGGGTTGAGGCTTGGTTGGCAGTTGGCACACTGGAAACTACTGCTGAGGTAAAGGTACGACTGATATATAACTAAAGTTGGTTCTCTTTGATTTTAGGAGCCATGTATGACAATTTTTGTAGAATATGTTAAAAGAAACAAAACATTTTAATTCTTTTTCTATAGGTTGCCTTGTTTTAAAATCCAGTAAACTATAATGTGAGTTAGGTAGGACTTTTCTCCCTTCCTCATTTATTATCTTTTATTGAGGCATTTCTGTGTGGCAGATACTGTTCTAGGTCCTGAGGATACAATGAGAACTTGAGCAAAATTGCAAGGATAAATGTCAGGAATTCATTATCCTGACTGCTGATACCCAGGTTACTCCTTGGAGATATCCTCTTGTTACTGAGAAGTGTCTAGAGGTGTCTAAGGGAGCAATCAATAGTCCATCAAAATGACAGGTAAAACTGCTCCTGACCATTTATGGCAATAAAGTGTCATCGAATTTTAGGTGATGCGATTACATATGTTTAGTCATATTGCCACTCATAATTTATAACAGTATGTTTGTATCACTTTTCTCCAAATTCACGTTTTAAATTTGAAGCTAATTTTTTTATTATTGGCATATTCATTTTTATCAGTGAGTACCTTGCTGCAACTTATCATAATTACTTTACTGTAACATTTCCTACACTCTCCGTGGTTTTACATTTACCTGCTTTCAACATTCACAATATGAATGTCTCATATATCACTTTCCTTTATGTTATAGATAATGTCGTGTTCAGCTAAGGTACAGACTCAGGTCATAAGATTCTAACAAGTGCAAACACCAAGTATTTAGCAATTGTCAAGAGCAGAATATCCACAAATAAGAGAATGCGTTTTGGTATTCTGGGATTAGACATACTATTCCTGAAATTCTATTTCTCTGTATATTGATAGATGTAAACCTTTTTTCTGTGGTAGGAAGGTATTTCCACCCACAGGACCAAGCATATGACTCTTGTATATTAGGTAATTTTGACAATAAAGAAATAGTAATGGAAAAATTTTATAAGGCTGTGTCTTAAAAATTCATCTTTTGGTATAAATATTCTCTTAAATTAAACATATTAAACAAAGAAATTGTAATCAAAGTCTTTGATTTAGCCAATTAAAATGGTGAAGAAAGACTAAAGGTATCTATTTTTCTCATTCTAAAAAACTTCCATTTAGTAAATTAGTTTGTCAAAGATTTAAATTAAGGGTGATATGCACAACAGGAATAGAAAATGGAACTAACAATGAAAGCTATTCAAGTGCAAGCAGAGATAATCTGGCTGCCCACTCACTGATTCAAATGAACTACAGAATTTTTGTAACATTCTCTATGCATAAATCACGAGGTTCATATACAAAGAATAAAAGATTTACTAGCAACAATATCCCCAAAGAAAAATGTCGTATGTATTTCTTTTTTTTTTTTTTTTTTTTTTTTTTTTTTTTTAATGTGGTGCTGAGGATCGAACTCCGGCCCTTGTGGTTGCTAAGGCAAGCACTCTAATCACTGAGCTAAATCCCCAGCCCCCCGTACATATTTTCAAACAGAAACAAAACAAAACAAAAAAACAACGCTATTTTGTATACAGGGCAAAGTTGCATTCGTTTTGTGGCAATTGAAATTTTATTTCTGCCTTTTTAGTATTTCTCTTAGTTTCCTTTGAAAATTCAATCCATAACTTGGTGGAACCTATGCACAGGCAAATGACCACCTCTGAACATGGCCAGTGGTGATGGGCCAAGTGTTGCATGTATAATAACAACGATGGCCATTCATCAGGTAATCACTGTGTCCTACGCATAGTGCTGAGGGTCTCACAGGTATCTGCCCATTTAAAAGTTTCTGTTATTACGAATACACAGTTCAGAAGCAAGTGTAGGGACTCACACTTTCGTCCACATGATACCAAGATCAGCAATGTGAAGCTCAGTCTAAATTTTAATGCTTTTCTCATAAATGTCATGCTATTACTTTCTCATGTCCTTCATATTTAGGACTTAGTTCAACACTTTGTTCCTTACATCAATACTAATAGTATATATTTTTGCATTGTGTGTCCTTATCTAGAGCGTTGTGGAATCAATTTTACTTGATGAGATATACAGATTTGGGATACAATCATACGAATGCAAAAGAGCTGTATAGCTCAGCTAGTTTTATTTCTTAATAACATGAGGAAATTTTAGGAATGGCATAAGTTGAAGAGAAGGCATGTATTAGTGGTATGAAATAAATGACAGATACTTATTACAGATAACAGGAGTAAAGCTGAATAGTGCAGCATGTCTATTGCCCTCTCTCTGCTTTTTGAACCACAAAGTAGTGGTTCATTTGAGCTCTCTACATAATTTCCACTTACTTGATAGCAGCAACTATTAACACTTATAAGGTAATTTATAGTTTGAGGGCCACAATTTCCATTTTTATTGGACTTTCCCCAAAAACCATTACCCGACTCTGGGCTCTAAAGGACCAGGGTAAATGCGTATCTACTTTAAAAAAAGAAGTATTCAATAGTTATGAATTTAAAATTGATCTTGGCATGTAAATTATATATTACATCTTTTTTCGGAACTAGATGAATCATCAAATATAGTTTATATTAATTTAATTTGTAATAAAAGCATTTCTGTTTCAATAAATGTTAGTTTTATCCTTTGCGGTCCCTGATATTTAAGCAGTATCATAATAGGTATTTTAAGCACTTTCTATATGTTCAGGATATTACATGATTGTTCAAACTTTTTAGATTGCAACTATCTTTACCTTATAAGGAAAGAGGGACTTGTGCAGCTTATGAAAATTCTCAAGTCCTTGTATTTAATGAATGAGGGGCTAGAATTGAAACACAGTGTGTCTACTAATCATTCAGGGCACATTCAACAGCTATATACTGAACAGCTGCTCTATATTGGGTGGAAGTTATTGGCATAAACAATGAAAAACCACGAGATTCCTTTCTCAGAATGCTTCTAGACAAAAATGTGTGCGAATATATATTTATTAACAGAGGTAAAGATTACAAAAATATAGAGCATTAGGAGTAACATTTAACACATACAGTTGTCATTAAAAGCCAATGCAACAATCCACTGGCTTAGTTAATTGTTCTAGGTTTACTTCTTGTCAAATGGGGTTTCGAACAAATACTCTCTTTTCCTCCACCCCATACTTCTTCTGTACCTTCTTTTCCTTCTGCACCATCTTGGCGTTTTTCTCTACCCACCCACCATCACTAATGTGCCGTTCCTCTTTCTTCTCCTCAGCCCTCTCCTTATTAATTCATCAGTATAAGTTTCCATCTCCACAGTGTTTTCATTCCCTCTTCTATATTACCCAATGTCTTGCCCTTTTTATTACTACCGCCAACTGTTAGCCTTGATTATGTTACTGCACTACCAATATGAACTGAGCCATTGCTGATCTTCCTGTACCTTCCAGACCACTTGTCATCCTGTTGTCTGATTAATATCTCTAAACCACTAATTTGATCATGTCCTATTGTCTTCCTCAGAATCGTTTAGCTCTCCTCATGGATGGTAAATAAAACAGAAATATGGTGAAGAGTTAGGCCTCTGGAATTGACAAGTTTATTTTGTTTTTTGACTCAGCACTCAGCAGATATGAAGGAACCTAATGCATGGCTGTAAGGTTCAAGATCCACTTTTATAACATGGAAATAATAATTCCTCACAGGACTGTTATGGAGATCAGCTGAGAAATGCATTCAGATGCTCAGAATTGAGTCATATATCATAAGAGATGCCCCAGAGTTGGTATCGTTATTATATTATGATGAATGCAACACTTCTGAATCTGATGTCTGTATTACATCGGATCACACTTGCTTTTGGAAGGCAGAGCCATTCAAGAGGGATCCCAAGGTGGCGCGGAACATTACTCCCCTTCAGTCTCTAAAAACGCCTAGTAACACACACAAGTCTATTTCTTTCTGTACCTTATTCTTCACTTCTACTGATTATGATCTACTTGGCTTTCAAGTTTTAAGTACTGTAGCAGAAAAAATTTTATTTTTCTGAGGACTAATAGGTCATCTCCTTCACCATTTTGTTTTGTATTTATGTAAACTGCTTGAGAAATAGGTATTTTCCTCAGGTATGTTTACAACCCTCACAAGGCTTAGCATGGTACATTTCCCATTCATTAAATGTTTGCTAAATAATTGTTAACTTTAATTAAAGTACTTAAAAGTTGAGAAGAACTTGTTCTGGAGCTATGAATGAGACCTAAAAGTGAGATGAGCACAGTGAAAATACAATGAATTCTTAGAAATTGGTTCTCTTGTACCAGGAGTTATAATGTGGACACTTTCTATATCATATGTGTTTATAATTTATATAATTTTGATATTTTTTCATGTTATTATATAGTTTGCTTTTAAACATGAATTCCAGCCACTTTCTGCCTTAACATTAAAATATTGACGTTAAAAATGGCATTGTGCTATTTTTTCTCTTATTTGAAAGTACAAATAGAGTTTAAAACATTCAAAGTTACAGATTAGTAACAGTTTACCAGCCTCAAGTGAGCTGCAAGGTACTAACAAAAATATACGTTTTGCATTTTATCTAAATTTTAAACCATTATTTGTAAAGAAGACATTAACATGCAACTACACCTATCAAAAGACAATTATGTAAGAATAATCTAAATTGATTACATCATCTCTGAGGTGGTTTGCCTGTACAGTATAAAGTTATTCACAATGATGACTGTTTAAGGATACCTTGATTTTATGTACAGGTGTTTCTTGATCTTTAGAGGATTGGTTGCCAGAGCCCCCTCAGATACCAACATTCAGAGAGTGAACTCCATTATGCATAATGGTGTAGAATTTGCATATAATGCACATACATCCTCCCTTCTTTAAACCATCTCTAGATGACTTATAATACCTAATGTAATATAAAGATATGTAAGTAGTTGTTATACTGTATTCTTTACGAACAGTGACAGAGCAGCCTGTGCATGCCTTGTATAGACGCACCGATTGTCAGGCCTCACTGCCTAACAAATGATTTGCGGCCGGCTGAATCCACAGATGTGGAGCCTACGGACAGAGAAGGCCAGCTCCACTCAAGTTGTTTTAAGACCATTTTATGTATCTGAATTTACTTTTATAATAAAGAAGTACTTTATATGTCTTAAATTTTTGTGAAGTGGTAATATTTTATTGCTTTATATTCAATGAAAATGTAAATGTTGTTGCTTGTAAAGCATAATTATTTTCATAATCCTCATTTTAAGTTTAAAGAAAATGGATGGTTTCAAAGTAAGATTGTTTAAAGTTATTAACCATGTTTACCATTCCTATATGCATCCAGGAAAAAAACCCATAAAGCATATTCATGTAGGCTATTTATCAGCTAGATTAAGGTTTTCATTATTTCTAATGTTTGTGAGGAATGTATATAAGAATCTGTATCATTTATTATGAGTTTATATATTTGTGTTCTGGCAGTTTTATCATCTCTCATATTTTTAAATTGAAAGACTCAGAGACATAGATTACATAATGCTCATACCAAATTTGAACACTGATAAATGCAACAATCACTCCTATTAAAAGAACAGAAAATTAAGTTTGTTAACAATACATCATTCTTCTATGTATGAACAGATATACTGTGTATGAGAGGACACAGTATTACTTTTATGAAAGCACACACCAAACCAATTAATCTATTTTAGCAGCCTATTCCAATCTTATCAAAGTTATTATTTAATACTATACTTTTTCCTTGATGAACTGACTAGATTGGATTCATTGTTCAAAATAATTTACCATTATCACAAATCAAATTTTTGCAGTAATGGGAAAAGGAACAAGTGTGGCCTATATTCATTCTTGGTTACTCTTTTGTCATGACCACGTATCTTCATTTATTATTTAGTGACTTTAACAATCATGTTATATCTAGAAAGAAAAAACTGTGCTCAAGTCACCTCCTGACAGATGAAAATGACATTTTAGACACAATGCACTTGAATAACACTGGTACTGAGATAATTTAAAAAACTGTACTGATTTAAGGAGATCTTGTACAGTAAGAAAATTAGAATATTCATTAAATACATACAATTAAAATATATATAACCACTTTACTTACCACAGAGTTCAGGCCATGATAAACACCAGGGTGACTGCACAGCCAGGAAAGAAATGAATGAAGCTATGTTTCATAATTAATAAGAGATTGCAACATGAAATATTTTTAGAGCTCTTAATATTATCCCTGTTATGAAAATAGCATTGAAGTATTCTGCTGGGAAAGATTAATTAAGCATTGTGAAATGTACAGAGTACCTATACTTATAGTTTAATTAAAGGCTATTGATTTGATGACTTCTGGTGATCTTCCAAGCACAAATTCCAGGGAAATGAGGCACTTGCCACTGAAATCTTTAACAACTTAATGCACAAAGTGAGAAGGTGATGAAATATAATCCAGTGGACTAATTGAGAATTTTGGTCATTGCACTGATAAAATACAGATGAATTTTTTTTCTTGGTTTTAAAACGATTTGGCAAGTAACAGAGCAGAGGTCAAGTTACTTTAGAAGTCTTCAATCAAAGCCCGCGACTCTGGGCCAAAAGGGATCAAGGAGATGGATTCCAGTAAATGTCAAAGATGGCACTTTTTGGGTTTTCCAGAAATCAGAATAGTAGGTCAATAGTCTTGAACAGTTTGCTCTAACCTAGATGGCTGTGGTGGATTAATTAATGGTCAACTTGAGCAGGAATGCCCAGCTGAACTGAGTCAGCGTGGTTTTGGGCACGAAGACCCACTGGAAGTTTGTTGCTGGAACAGCATACAAAAAAGACTGGGAGGAGAAGATTATATGCTGCCGATTTCCAGCTTTGTCGAGGCTGGTTTTCCTGATACGAACTGCGCCCTTCTCCTCTCAGAGGAGCTCAGGTCCTCACTGTTGCTGGGGACGACTACTGTTTTCTTAGGGAGAGCTCTGGTCTTCACCTTTGTCTTGAGCGTCACTTCCTGGCTTTAGTGCGGAACGCTCAGCCTTCTGGAACAGATCTTTGACCCTGCCAGCACAAACTTTCTATCTTCAACCACTGGCCCTTGGGCCTTTCTGGTGCAGATCCTTGATGGTGAGTCTCTAGCACACAGACAGACCTCTTACACTCTTCTACACCTGACTTTTTGGGTGAATATTATAAGACAATCCTATAAATTTATTCGTCCTGTATTAAGTCTATTCCCTTGCAAATCACTGACCACAACAATGGCTAACTGAATCTCTTTAACAAATGTTCCTTCATGAATGCTTAGTGCGATGCAATAAGCTTTGTATTCTAAAGGGCAAACGAGTAATAGTAAATTATAATTCAGATTGAAACCTAAAAGATAGACAATGTAAAGACCTTAACATATGAATTCAGAATAGTGATTAAGTTGCCAACTATTAAGAGATGCTTCAGTTTAACTATTTGTAGCCATGTTCATTTTTAGAAATTCCTGACACTATGGCTCCTTCAGATACAATTCCTCTGAAACTTGCCTTTTAAAAAATTGTAGCTATTTTGTATACTGTGAAATTAGAAGTGTGTGAAGTTGATGTGTGATCAAAAGAAAGTTAATGAGTTGGATTTTATTGCCTTCAAAAATTGAAATGAAAACAACAAATGTTGCTCAAACATAGGTCTGTTTCTTTTTGTATGAAATTTTTATGGACACATAAACACAACTGTAATATATTCATTTTGAGACAATATAACTCTGCCAGATCTGTATTGGCCCTGGCCTGTCAGTCCTCTTTCATCTGCTCTTGTACTGGGACCATGTCATTCTTTAAAGGATGCGAGCATCCTTGGTGACTCGGGAAGATGGTCACAAAGGACTCAAACTTACGGCCTTAACTACTGTAGCTTGGTGCTTGAACTAACTCAGGCAAGAATCTTTATATAAATTTATCAAGAACGATATATTGTCTTTAACTCTTTATTGCATCACTTATTTCTCCTTCGATATTTTTTAAATTACCAAGTCCAGAAGGTAAGATGACTCTTTGGTACAAAACTTCTTAGAAATCTCAATTATACAAGAAAAGAAAAAATAAACTGTAGTTACTTGGCAATCCTTTCAGACTATTAGCATTATTCTAATAGCTTCTTTCAACTCTTACATTTTAAGCTTTATGTTAGAAATTTGGCAATGCGGAGAATAAAGTTTGGGCTCCAACCACCTAGGTAAATTTAATGCTCAGTATTCATTATTGACATATTGTACATCCAACTATTTGAAATACTAAAAGCCCTTGAGAAAATTTTCACCTGCAATAATTTTAAATTCATTAGAAATGCAGTCACTTTTAGTTATATTTCAAGAATTTCCAGTTGACACTACTAGTAAATAGTAAGTAAAGGACAGTAAAAGATGAGAATCAGAGAGTAGTCAGTGAAATTACTTTATATGACTACTCTTATTATATTTCTCAACCTAAAATCAGCATAACAAATTAGTAAGAAAGATTTATACTAGATGGCATGAAGTCTTAGCTTTCACAGTTCAGCTAGTGTATCTTGAACTTGGTTCAAACTATTCATTCCCATTTATGTCTTTCTGATGTTAAGGTCTGAAAACAATCAATCACTGAGTTACTGCTGAGATTAATAGCTACAAATCTGTGGAGAAATAAACAATTTGTTCCTTAACTGATGCAAAATTGATTTAGGAAATAATGAAATTTAGCAGAGGAGCCAACCCTGGATCAGGAGATACGACAGAATATAGAGAAGCAAGCTTTAATTCTAAATGTGTCATCCATGAGCCTTCAATTCTTGAAGCACAATGCAACAAGGATCTAGAAGCTTTAAATCAACCAGAAACTAGAATGATTGCTTCATGATCAGGGCAACAAAGCTTGGGAGAAAGCCACCATATGCATTTCATATCACTTCCAAAGTGTGCTTTAAATTTGGGGTTAAAGTTGTTCAATTATGCTGGACAAAATTTAAGTATTTTTATTTCTATCGAAATACTTCTCATGAAATAAAGCAATTAGAATTGTCACGAGACAAAATAACTCTGAAAACAGAACAAAAAAGTCTTTTGCAGATGAGCATCATCATGAACATTCGTGAGTATATAAAGGCAAAATATATTTTACATCAACACGCTGTATCACCATGAC
The DNA here is from genome assembly GCA_004026905.1 of Hystrix cristata. Lineage (NCBI taxonomy): Eukaryota > Metazoa > Chordata > Mammalia > Rodentia > Hystricidae > Hystrix > Hystrix cristata. The sequence goes on along the minus strand of PVJO010017409.1, from coordinate 12,894 downwards.
TTACTGGCAGCAAATGACTGCAATTTCTAGTTTCTGAAACAAGTATGTAAGTAAGGTAACGCATTTTTTCATCCTTCAACAACTACTGATTTGGGGCTTCCTAGTGCCAGGTCATGCTGGGGATCGAGCAATGAATAAAGAGATCTGCTTTCTCTTTCCTAGAGGTATAGGCAAATATCTGGCTATAATTTACTATACTATATTTACTATAATTTACATGCAGGCTGCAAAGGTACAAATCAAAAAGATCAACTTTACTAGCCATGAGGAGCTTAAGAAATTTATCAGCAGGAAATGATTGTCTTATTAGGCATATCCAGCCTCTTTTCTCCCTTTATTTTCCCTCTTTTTTTTTTTCTTTGTGAGTAAAGAGGGAATTGTCTTGGGGTGCATAAAAATATATATAATATAGCTGATATATTATATAATAGATACCCTTTCAAAATATTTTTATTATAACCCTTTTTAAAAAGGGGAAAAAATAGGTGGGCCACAGGCTGGACATACCATAACCTAACGTGCTTGTAGTTTTTAAGAGATCCATTTCCACAGGCCTGAAAGAGAATTTCACTAACAAACATGTCATGATCTTCATACCACCATTTCTTACATCTTGCTTTTTTCTGCACGTTTATTAATTTAAATATCTGAATATCAAATAATATTCTTAAAGGTAGAATTTTAAATGATTTAATTTTATTTCAATATCAAACAAATTGCCATGTTCATGCAAGTAGGAAGCTTCTCTAACTTGGGTTCTGGTATGCTGGAGTGTTGAATAATCTGAAAAGTAACTCTGTCTAGAAACCTCCAAGGAGTATCACTGTCACAGTCTCTCTGGGAGACTGTACCCATTTGTCAAATGATAATATATTCTCTATGTCAGAAATGATTATTAGCAAAAGACTAGTTTCACATAAATAATTCTGGGAAGGCAAATTCATTGCTGAGAAATATTTTGTGACCACTTTTAAAACTCAAGTGACCATTTTTCCCTTACTGTCTTAGCAAAGTCAGGTATGTGACAAAGTTAATGAGTTTTTCCTCAGACTTCAATTAAAAATAAGTGCTTTCTGATTTTGTATGTTTAATTTTGAGCTGGTCTATTATTAATTATCGAGGCAGTAAATTAAATAGAATTAAATACTCGTGAGATCTATATGCACCACATGTGTCTTATACTGATAACATATAAAATAAATGTAAAAATTATAATTTGATAGTACAGGTACAAGATAAGATAGGACCCCGTCCTATACGCGCAGAAACAAACTTGAATTGAAAGACAGTTTTCGAGTATAAGAAAAAAATGGTATGAAACAGACTTATCAGGCAGACTTATCTGCATGAATCCAGCAGAGGTGACTTCAAAGTCAAGATTCCCATTGGCTATGGAGCCTATTAAGAAGACATATACTAGCAATTTGAAGAACAAGGTGTGTTTATTTAAGGAAATACATCCAGCTGTTCCTCTAGGCAGTTTCAAGTTCACTAGGGGTCAGAGGAATCATATAACATAAAATACAACATTTTCTAGTGATAAGTAGCCTAAGGCATGAAATATTTAAAAAAATTTTGGCACATACTCCACAAAGACTTTAAGGTAATAGATGCAGATTCTATCTTACTTTAAATATAAATGAAGTTCTGGATATAATACCAATGATAAGAGAAGTCAAGACCTGAAGTCAATATTAACACATAAACAAAGAGTGCTGCCCTTATACAACTAAAGGTGTCAGAAGCGGCATAGTCAGAACGAGAGTTACTCAGTAAATAATGTCTAGGAAATAATTAGATAGGAAATGTGAATCAAGAGGTTATGCTAGACAATTTTTAGCTGTTCTAGACATGGCAGAATATAATAGGTCAAACCTTTTGCTTTTGAAAGTTAATGTTTTAGTTTCTTTAAGGGATACATAAGCTTGTTTTTTTTTTCACTCTGGTTGATACTCATATTTTAATTTAATTTTGCATGTCAAAATCTCCAAGAGCTTCAAAATCAAAGATCCAAATAACATTTGCAAATTCCAGTGAAAATGAAGAATCACAGACTATTGGATCATCGTCTTGTTACATGTTTGATCAGTGATCTCTTACATAAATTAGATTAGTCATATGTAACAAAGTACTTGAAACACTGCCTGCCATATGGTAAAAATTCAATACATATCTGTTATTTCTGTTTTTTTTGTTTTTTTTTTTTTTACTGTTACCAATTCATTTTCCAGTCCCTTTTCTATTTGGAAGAAAATATGTTCAAATGACAAATCAGTTAAAATTACAATTCAAAATCTTACAATAAACATCTTAAGTTTCATGGCAGGTAAACAGCATCTTACAAAGCTCTGATGATCTTCAACGCTTAGTTAAAGTTGTCAGTGGTAAAAGAAATCTAATTAAACCATGTCGACCAGACAATATACTTTCCATTTCTTTGTAGAAGATTCAACCTCACATATTCTAAAGAACATCAATACATATGTTCTCTTAGTTATATATTTTAGAACCTCAAGTAGTCTTCTTCAGGTTATTTGCAAATGGCCTTGACTTTCAATGGCAATTTATGCTAATGCAATGGTTTTTCATACACTTGTCCCCCTCTTGTTCCCCACCTCAATTATATCTGGAACAGAAATATAACCATATGAAATTCCATTTTTTAGTTAACAAACAGCAATTTTATATGACACAGGCAAACAGATAGACTTCTCTCAAATCATAATTATGCCAGATCATGGTTTTTGAGAAAGTTGCTTTTTGACCTAAAAATGAGAACTGTTAAGTCAGAAAGAAACTACTTCCTATCCCACTCCCCTGTAAATGCTTATGAATGGTTATTTTTATTATAATCATATTAAAGTTCTTGTGTTTTGTCAGTGTTTTATTTTTGTCTAATTGACAAAAATGTATATATAGGCACAAAATAATGAGTGTGTATATATATATATATATATATATATATATATATATATATAGTGGAACTCAAGCTAATTAATGAATCTGTTATTTCATATATTTATCAGTCTTTGGGGTGAGAACATTAGTATCTACTCTAAGTAATTTTCAAGTATATAACACATTGTTATAACTATAGTGGCCAAGTTTTACAATAGATCTCCTGAATTTATTCTTTCTGCCTCAGATTTTACATCCCTTGATTCATATCTCCCCACTGCCTCTCCCAAAAACCTGTGGCAACTACCATTCTACTACCTGTGTCTATGAGTTCCACTTTTTTTTTCCATATGTAACTGTGTTCTTGCACCATTTGTCCTATGCATGGCTCATTTTACTTCACACAATGACCTCCAGATTCATTCAAATTGTCACAAATGATATCCTCTTTATTAAACTGTGTAACATTCCAATGCTCCACATTTTCTTTATCCAGTCATATCTAAGTGACTGATACTTAGGTTAATTTCATATTTTAATTTGTATAATTCTGCAAAGAACATAGGAATGCATATAATTTTTGAGACAAGTGATTTTAATTCCTTTGCTTATGTACTCAAAAGTAGAATTGCTAGATTACTTGATAGTTCTCTTTTTCATTTTTGAAGAACCCCCGCACTGTTTTCCATAATGACTATACCAATTTATATTCCTACAAGGAAGTAAAGGGTACCCTTTTTCACCACACACTTGCCACCACTCTTTACCTCTTGTCTTTTCAGTACCCATCATTCTAACATGTGTGATACCTCATTGTGGTTTTAATTTGTATTTCTACGATGATTGGTAATGTTCAACATATTTTCCATATACTTGTTGGCCATTTGTGTATCTTCTTCATGAAAATGACTTTTCATGTCCTTTACCCAGTTTTTAAAATTAGATCATGACACATTTCACATGTTAACCTGTCACTAGATGGGTGGTTTAAAAAAAAAAGACTCCTACACCAATGGAACAGAGTAGATCCTACAATGGGCAAAGCACAATCTGTTCAATAAATAGTGTTGGGAAAGCTGGACAGCCACATGCAGAATAAAATCAGACTTTCCTGTGTCACAATATTGGGGAAAAAAAGAAACAGACTGAAGCAGATTAAAGACTTAACTGCAATAGCTGAAACTCTAAGACTAACAGAAGGAAACATAGAGTAAGAGCTTCTTGATATAGGTCTGGGCTGATACTTTTCAGGATATGACCTCAAAAGTATAGACAACACAAGCAAAGATAGACGGGATTGTACTGAACTAAAAAGTATGCACAGCAAAAGAAAAAAGTCAACAGAGGTAAGAAACTATCATGGAATGGCAGAAATATTTCCAAACCGTACATGACAATATGTTAAAAAGATAGATTGATATCTGCCTTTAACAACAATTTTGGGGCTGGGGAAGCAGCTCAGTGGTCAGTAGCTCACTTGCCCACTGTATGAAATGTCGTGGGTTCAATCCCCAGCACCCATCCCAATCTTACTTTGCTAAGTGCCTACATTGTTTCACATATATAATTTGTCCTCAATAAATACAAATACACTCTGTTTTACTGTACTATTCTTCGAAGAGATAAATGACATACTTCAGAGACCATTTACCTAAAAACCTGGAGGAAGAGTCATTGCCACAGTTTTTATGCAAATCTAAAGATAAATGCAGATTTATCTTGTGTGCAAATCTAAAGAGAGAAAGTAACAATGTACAAATACTCACCCTGAACAAAAAGAACTTTGTGTGGAGTGTTGTTAAATAGATAAAAGAAGGAGAGAGGCAGAGAGAGGGAGAAAAGAGGAGGGAGAGAGGGAGGGAGGGGGGAGGGGGGGAGAGAGAGAGAGAGAGAGAGAGAGATTGCTGCAGACACAGCCCCTGGCTAGGGCCTGTAAAAGATTGTGATTAAGAGTGTGAGGCAGACCAGTGTGAGTCTCCATGTAAGGTCAGTCTGTACCAGGGGTGTTATGAGTCAGCTGTTGTACATCTCTACTCCAAGACTATGGTCCCGGTGTGTATGCACAATTAGATCATCCCGATTCCACCCATGCAGACATAATTCCATGGAGAAATGTATAGAACTACAACTTCTTGATCCATTCCAGTTCTAGAATTCATAGTAGAACTTGAGAGAAAAAAGTCTATATAAATTTCAGATGTCAGATTATAATTCCCAACAAGCATCAATAATAGAGAAATCAAGGACTGAAATTAATGTCATCCTCTGGACAAAGACTACCAACCACACTTCACATCATCATTTTAGCATAAACAAAATGTTTAAAAACATAGATGATATCTTTAACCGTAATAGAGAATATCAGTATTTGAGATAATAAGTACTTTCACAATTAATAGCTAATGATTTATGTTGCCTTCATTGTTACAAAGAGATCACAGTATCAATGTAAATATATTTTGAACAGTAATCCACTATTATTTTGCTACTTAATTTATGATAAATGATTCCAGTAAGTAATTATAACAAAGACTTGTCTGAAACACCCTATATTAGTAAATACATGACAGCTAAGACACTCGTACTTTTTTGCCAGTCCCCGAACATTGAAACCATTATTCATGCTGAACATTAAGGCACAAATTCTATATCTATTGAGACTGGTGACAGCCTTGTTTGTCACCGTGAATGTTTACAACAATTGTACCAAACTATTAATTTATTTTCTCTGATTGAATGATTTTCAAAGAGAGAAAGGGTTAAAATATCAATAATGCAAAGGTATTTATACTTGGCCTTAGCCAAAAGGGCTGAGAAGTTACTGCAAATATTTATTAGAAGATAAATTGGAAAATATTCCCGGTCAAATAACATATTTATTCCTTTTGGAAGTGCACAGTTTGAATCCTTTGCAATCAATGATTGCATTCCTCGCCTAGTACAGGCCCATTAATGAGTGTATATCCACACATATAAAGAATCAAATCAGGCCCTGAGAGTGTAACAGTGAAAATATTCATTTTATAACAGTTATTTTAATAAAATATTATGAGTCATCTAGAAGCTAGGTAGTGGATTTTAGAAGTTAAAAGATACATATTCGGCCTGAATTCAATTATAAGTGAAATGCACTGTTAGATTAAATTAAATTCTATGTTAACAGTTTTACTCTAGTCACTCAATGCTCCAATATTTTTGATCACATCTATTGTCATTGGCTTTACTACCTTGAGCTTTCACTATCGCAGATTCCCCAGGGAATTTGCATATGCTGTTTCTATCTAGAACTATGCAGAAAGAAGCAGAGTTGCTCTCTCACTTTTTCACATGTCTGATTAGATGTCACCTTAATAGGAGTGGATTTTCCTGACTACCCCATAGAAAATGGATATTCTCTACCTCACCTTTCAAAACTTCTTTCCCTCTTACTCACTTTATTTTTTCTTCATAGCACTTAGAGTTCCTGGAATGCCATATATTTATATTTGTTTCATATACTCAATGTAAAAAAATATTTAGTTTATTGCTACAGCCCTAGTACTAGAGCAGTGTCTGGAAAGTAACAGGCGACCCCAAAACATATCTTTGAATGAATAAATTTGATTAGCAGTTATGATTTGCTTTGGGTAAAGCAATGCATTATGCACTGAGAATACAACAAATAAGTTTTTTTTTTTGTTTGTTTTTTTTTTTTTTTTTTTGGTGCTGGGGATCGAACTCAGGGCCTTGTGCTTGCAAGGCAAGTGCCTTACCACTGAGCTAAATCCCCAGCCCCAACAAATAAGATTTTAAAACACTTCATACAAAACAAAGTTAAAGATTAATGGGAAAAGCAGAACATTTTCCTTATATATGATGGAACTGTTGAAATTATACACATAATTATAGCATCTGAAAAGAAAGAAGACAAAGTGTAATTGGACTTGGAAACTAGACAGACCTCTTAGAAGGATGTTCGACTTAAACCTTGAAAAGAGAAGATTACCACGTGTGAAGATGCTGGTGAATGGCATCAATCAAGAGGAAGGGGAATGGACAGTGTATGAAGATACAGAGTACAGAGTCAATCTGAAGACAATTCCAGCGCTTAATGAAGGCCGCGCTACAGGTGTCATAGGAAGTAAGTAGCGAGAGGATGACAAATACAAAAACGTCTATGTTACAAGGTCATGCTTCTATTCATTTTCCAGTTCAGGTATTTGTCAGCCTTTATGAATGAAGATTTTAAAAAATGTTGAAACATAAAAGATCTGTATATGATGTAGTATTTCTTCCCCATGCCCTGCCTCTCTCTTTTAAACTGAGGATTGAATCCAGAGCCTAGTGCATGCTAAAGCAAGTGCTCTAAATCTGAGCAATATCCTCAGCCCTTTTCTAAATTTTATTTTGAGAGAGAGTCTCACTAAGTTGCCCAACATGGCCTGAAACTTGTTATTCTCCTGCCTCAGTCTCCTAAGCACCTGGGATTACAGACATGCACCACCACACTCAGCTCACAGTATTTCTTTAAATATGGTACTCCAAGCTATTAAGAATTAGTACCAGATATTAAAAATTTATTTGTCTGATCGACACATATTATTTGTATTCATATATATTTATTAAGTATAATGTGATGTTTTGATTCATGTATATATTGGGGGAAAGTGCATTTTAAAAATGCATTTGTTTTTAGTGAACATATTTTAGAACTTAAAATATAACACATATGTACGTGTGTGATTATGTACACTCATGCATATTTCTCTCTACATTTACATATAATTTTCTTCATTCTACAGGTGATGATAAACAGAACCCCTTTAAAAACTGCATGGTCACTCATGGATCTGAAGCGTGTAAACCCAGACCCACCACCTATGTCACCTAAGGAGAAATGATCAAATGTCTTTGCGTAAGACACTTACAAGATGAGGCCTATGTTGTGCAGGCACCAGGGATCTGAGATGGCAGGCACGTTAGAAAACTTCCCAGGACAGTCTGTTAAGTTACAAAAAAGACAGCCACCCACAGAGATTGTAGGTGTTGGCCAAGATTACAGAGGACCATGATGGCTACTACTTAGGTATCTGAAGTGATGTCATCGAATAGTCCCATGAAAAAGTGGACAAGGAAGCTAAGTTCATCCAAAGATATCATTAGCAATCAAAAATGAGTATCTGTTCCAATTCTGCAAAATAAAATAAAATGTTACACACCTAAAACTAGATTTACACTGTTTGCTTTGCACGAGGGTCATGGTATTTACAAAATTCTACGTTCAATATCAGAGAGATTCTACTCTATTTTTCCTCTAAGCCTGTGTTCCAAGAACATATTCTTTTTTTAAAAAGTTCCCCATGTGTTTTTTTAAAAAACAAAAAAATGCTTCCTCAAGGTCATCTGGATCAGTACGGGAGGTTACAGGTATCTCTTTTATACATAATATGAAGTTTTAAAAATTTAAACATAAACTGCACATTTTAATACAGTTTGATATATATGAATAAACTTAGTATTGAAATAAACATAAATGTTATTTGCACTAAACGTGATTCCTAAGCCAACCTGATTTGTAAAAATAGGTATACATGTATTAGTCTTCTTCAAAGCGATTTCTACTTGTTTGCTCCAACAAAATCAACATCAGATACATGGGAAACATTTTGATGCCACTCAGTAAATTCTGCATCTAACTGAAAGCCACTACGCAGTTATGCACAGTGAGGATCTCCTACCTAAATGAACACAGAGACTGTTCATTTTCCACAACAATTGTTAAGTCAGAGGAAGGAAAGGAGGACTTTTCCCTCTCCCTCTCTCTCATACGGGAAATTATAAATAGCCAATTAGATATGAGTAAGAAATAGATTTCAAAACCCTACATGAATTTCCAAAGGTTTAGTGCAAATTATACTTTAAATTCTCTCATACAAGTATTCTCCCTTTATTCAAATCCCTGACACTATCACATGTACCTTTCTCATTTCTCTAAAAGGAAGTTTGCATTATTTTCACCAAGAGATATTATATTAAATTCTTAGGAAATGAGAAAATTAGAAAGTTGACTTCTATACTATTTCAATTTTAAAGAAAATCAAAAGAACACTTCCCCCTTTTCCCCACAGTTAGATTTTTGTTAAGTGTGCAATTATTCCCTTAATTGGAGTGCAATTGCCTCTAGGTGAGTTTATGCCTTTTACAAGATCAAATACACATACATAAAAGATATGATTGAAAATGGAAATGTCCTGGATTTTCATTATGGGATAATTTAGATATTTTCTATACCCACAGAAATGCAAACAACTGTATTACATCTTCCACTTTTGCAAATATTATTAGCGTGAGATAGAGATTCATTTAAGGATTCTATTTGCTTTTATTGCAAAGCTTTCTATATACTTTAATTTTATTATATTCTAGGTGTCTGATATTTCATAGTATTAGAATACAGAAACAATTAATGCAACATCATACAGTCGATATAATTAAACATAAGTAACACATTAAATGTTTTAAACTAAACCATTCCAGTGTACCCTACTGTGTTCATGCCTGTATAATTATACATCTTCTGGCTTGTCTCATGTAATTCACAATCTCTTCCTGCTGTTTAATCGCAGACTTAAGCAAGCACATTCTAGGGGGAGAGACTGAGTATAAGTGTTCTGTGAATCTTTTATTTGCCATGTGCATTAAGGTAATGAATGCCCACAAGGGGAGAAAAAAAGGGGGTGTACAGGAGTAAAGGTGCAACATGATTTTCAAGTACATGCATAATTCTGATTCATTCTTGTAGGAGGAAATCACAAGTAAATTAATCAGCAATATATTTGTAGACTTCACACTGATCATTTTAAAAAGAAATAACCATAGCTATTTTATGCTGTTTCTTCATCACAAGAAAAAGCAGTATCAAAAGGTAGTCAGGCATGTAGAATCAAACGGGCGGTGCTATTCCTCAGAGCTTTCTGTGGTGCATAAAACTTTGAATAAGAAAATTCTCAGTTTTCTCATTTTAAGTGAAAATAGACAAAATAGTAAATTAATCATGATAAATTGTATTTCCACTATATATTAGCTTTTGGCAAGATTGTTGCCCATAACCTCTCTGTTTTTTAAAAATATTGGATAACATCTAAAAACATAAGGAATAATGAAAAAGTGCAGGCACTGACTACAGAATAAGTTGCCATTACCCATCTATGATGGTAAATAGAGTCAGCGACAGGCCATTTTAGGCTCAATATGGTAATATTTACTTCACACAACAGAAAAGATAAAGTGTTAAAGAGTTAGACTTATTTGAGAAAGATGGGATAGGAAAGCTTTTCATGGGAAGCATATTGCTTTACCACAGACAGTTTTATTACAAGACACTGATTTTTACCTAAATCTTGATTTTCAGTTCAGTAATCATCTCTGTTGTGGACTTTAGGCCAGAGTAATTGTGCTGCTCCTTTCTAGTCAGAATCAGTTTCTTTCAGCTGGACTGCAGATGACTCCTTTTAACCCTTTGAAATGACACCCTTAGTGAATTATGTTACAAATATGCTGTAAGAAGTTTGGCAGTGAATATCCTGTTAAATATTCAGATTGTCATTCACAATTAACTCTCTCTCCTCCATTCTAAACTGTTTTATTTCCCCTGAGAGTTGTAATTGAAATTGGATGAATAAACAGAAGTTTCGGGCTAGCTTCCCAAACCTTTCAATCGACTTCCAGGAAAGAAAATCTATCACTCCTAGAAAAGCGAAAAGAGAACTTATCGTGCCTGAATGAAGGATGCTGAGCTAGACTGAAATTGCATTTGATCTGTTTCTCTGTTGATTTTGTAAACCTTTCCAAGGGTTTCCATAGTAACAAGCGAATTATCCCCTTTCCCCCTAACATCTTTCAAGCATGTTACAGGGATAAAGATAAAGGTTAGGGTGAAAAGAGCTACAGAATCTTTTCCACTACCAGAACATATCTGAAGAAGTCATGATTAGTCTTTTAAGAAATCAAGTATGTTTTCTCCACCATAGTTATATGAAAAAGTTGGGTCAGGATCTACTTACATCTCTGATGTCTGCGTTTGCTCCTGTACATGGTCATTCTGAAAAAATCCAACTTTCTAAGAAGTAATTGGTTTGACCACGGAGACAAAGAGACGGGTTGTGCTCCTGCTTTGCAGTAAGACTGTTGCTCACTGACAGAAGGTAACCAGCAATCACACAGTGAAAGGCAGGGTAATACCATTCTCATAAAATTACAGGGGAGATGGTACAGCCTATAACTACTCTATCTAATGCAAATCTTCCACAGAAAAATGTATTTTTTAAACCTCCCTCCAACCAATATCAGTTAAGATCTCTAATAAAATCTGCACTATTAAAGTGTTGTGCTTCAAGCAATGCTGAATTAAGAATGGTTTCATATGTTCAGCAAGAGTAGTAAAACTGAAAATCTAAATATGAATGTAACAACCCTTGTTTGGTATCTACAAATATTAAAAACTATCCTTTGAGTCCATATGCCTTTTAGCCACTCTAGAATACTGAGATTTGTATTTTCTTCCAAAACTCTGCTAAATTCTCTTTCTCTTAGTCCCTTCTGCACTTTGTATATTCAATTATTGAAGCAATTATCACTTTTAGTTTCGTCTGTTTCCTTAAAGACTGCACTTCTCAGGAAAAGCAGAAACTGCATGTTTTCACATTTGTATCCCCGGGACCTAACATAGTAGAGGCAAGTGACAGGATCAAAGGCTCAGTGAGTGCCTACTATATACTAGGCACTCTTTTTGCAGACAGCTTTTCCAGAAGCTTCCATCGACCTGCATCCCTCACATTGTCATTTCAGTCTTCAGTACTGTACCTTCACTGTGTTCACGGCATATCCTTACCTGAACACACCTCGCTCTGTTACCTCAAGCTGAGAGAATGAAGCCGTGATTTCATATGCACTGTCCTCTTCGCTCAGAGTGCAACGCCTGGCACCTGGCAGAAATCAGCAACACCATCTCTGCCAGGGACTCCAGAGCACATATTTTTAAGTCCCTTTTATGTGCTAATTAGGTTGCCTGAAACTCAGCTTTTATTTTAAATAAAGAAGGATCTACATACCAGTAAAGACTTCATGTAATAAGACTTTCTGATTATATATTAAATTCACCATCCAGACAAGAAGCGGAAGTGGACATTTTCTGTCAGAATTATTTTTTGGTGTGAGCAATCCCAGGTTACCTAGTGGGCAGCTGGAGATATCATCTCCAATTCTCTCTTCTTAAGGGAAAGGTTTATATTCTTTCTACATTTCAAGATCACAGAGAGCAAGAATATCCAAGAAGTTTTCAAGACTCTGTATTTCGTCTTGCTTCCTTGACTTTAAACTACACTTTTTAGTAAGCCTCATTGTCCAAGACCACTATGGTTATATCTTACTTAAAGGTGTAGTCAGTATCTGTATTACTTTTTGTATCATAGAAGGATTTTCCTTGTGTTTTTAATATATTGTGCTTAACATGCTTCCATAGATAAAATAAGCTTTCTGCGAGATCTAGAAAATGCATATCATTCCCCATGACTCTTTTACAGGCTCCATTTTTTTCCATAACACCCACTAATCATCTGAAATAGTACATATCTAATTGTTTTGGAGCATCTTTGTCTATTACAACATAAACTTCCTCAGCATAGAACTTTACTTTCTTTAGAGATGTATATACAGAGGACCAATCAGTGTCTGGCACAGAATAGGACCTCAATAAATGTTTGCAGAATATAGAAGGCTTAATGAACAAAATTAAATTATAAAGTACATAAAAGTATAAACTGTTTCAATGAATTCAGACAATAGTCAAATATGTATTTGTTGACTAAAGTTATCTATTTACTTATGCCAAATTCATGTCATTTCATTTCACATCTATCTTTTGGTCACGAGCTTAATTTGAATGTTTTCTTGATTTGGAGAAACTGGACATAATCACTGATGTGAAGATGTATTTAAATTCACTGACACAAAGACATA
>PVJO010017408.1:0-39294 GCA_004026905.1 Hystrix cristata | reverse complement strand
TGAAAAATGGGATTTGATAAGCCGAGGCCTTTCTCTGATGATGGCGGTGCCCTAGTTCAGTTCACCTTGGCTGTCATGTACATGAGGTTATTCAGGACCAGTGACGTAGCTTCTGGAGAGCCCCAGCCATTCCCTTTCAGTCCACGAGAGGTGGTCACTTCTCCTTCTCGATCCTTGACTTCATCCTCCGGGCTGCTGGGGCTGGACCCTGGGAGGAGGAGCCTGCTGTCCACCAGCTCGATGTTGTGCAGCCAGGGCAGCAGGTAGGTAAGCATGATCTGACGCCCATTTGGGTGCGTTGTGGGGAATCGCTGGCTGACCTCTATAGTAAATTGCAGTGAGAGAGAGAGCTGTGTGTTATTATTCCACCAAAATAAACGAAAATGCATTTTTTGTATATAGTAGCTCCTCAAGGCCACAAAATCGCAAAACCAAGGCTAGCCATCAAACCTGTGTTCCCATGTTGGCATTCTGTGCAGGAAAGTGCCAGCACACTACTGGGGCAGCATGGGCTTGGCAGAAACGCAGTGGGATAAGTCATACCCACCATGAGTGGAAGAGATATGTCAGAGTACACAGAACAAGGGCCATGGAATCACAAGGACATGTGCTGGATTCCCCTTCTGTCACAGTCTAGCTGCGTGTGATTCTGGGCTAGTGATTTAAGCCTGCTCTCCTCATTCCTCATGTGTACAATGGGACCCTGTTGGGGGACGGCAGGCTATGTGAAGGTATAAAAACACAATGTATAAAAAAGGTCAGCACAGTGCCTGTCACCCAGGAGGCTGGTAATCAGTGGTGGCTATCAATAGTGTAAAATGATCAATATTTTCTCAATAAGCCAGTGATTTACAAAATGCCTTCCACAAAACATTAGCTGTTGAAAAGTGAGCTGTGGACCCCCAAGAAGAATAAGCTCCATTTGTGGAGGCTCCTTGAAAACTAGGGAGACTGTGGAAGGTGGCTGCTGAGTGATGCACCTCACTCTGTGAGACACAAACATTTAAAGGGCTAACCTCTCAGGCCAGCTCAGCCATCTCACCATTATTTTCTCTGACAGCAGTTTTGTATCATTTTATTGCCAGGAGCATTTAATATTGTCATCTGAATAAGCTTTCTACAGAATTGAGAAGCATGGCTCCATGTGCATGCAGCAGGTTCCGAAGTAATCTCGTCTTTCTCATATCTAGAGCAGAAACTGTTTTAGGTGAAGGAAAATTAGTAAGCTTCACCTTGTGCATGTGGTAACCCAGTGTGGCACGGAACCTCACTGTGAGCACCATGGCTGCTAAGCAACAGAATAACGCAGATGCTAGGAATTATATCAAGATAATCTACTGGATCCCCCAAAGGATAACTTTAATTGATTTGGCCCTTTTCCTAAAATTAAAATGACAATTTTTTTATTTGGAAGACTAAGAATATATTTAATGCTACACCCCATTAATCAGACGGTGCTAAGCTGCTAGTTTTACAGAGGTCAAAATTTCATGCTTACTTGATTTCTAAGTTTAGATGCCATGACTGTTGTTATGGATTGTGATAATACACATACTTAGAACCTCAGAAAATCAGAGCATTCTTTTACTCCCACGTGTTGGGCATTTTTCAGTGCAGGCCCAACAAGGCATGCTGGGATGGCACAGACTTACAGTGTGGTTTCTGTCCCTGGGCAGAAGATTCTGAGGTAAGTTCGTAGACAAGTAGCTGGGGCAGGGGAGAAAGTGACAAATGACACAAGGATGGCACCAAGTGCCCGGATTTGGTGGAGGAAGATGATTTCTGGTTATAAGATTCAGGACAATTTTAGGTGAAAGAACTAGACTTTGGAGAGCAGAAAAATACCTGCAATCAGAGGGACAGCCCCACTAAAAATACCTACCTTTAAACAATGGTATAGAAATCTGTGGACTTTTTGTAGCAATGATCACTTCCTGACATATTACATCATTTGGCTGTTTATTATATCTACTACATTTTGTTGGATGCAAGGTCCAAGAGGGTGCAGGGATTTGTCTAAAATACAGTATTCCAAGAGCCTAGATCAGTGCCGGGTTGGAGAGGTGTTTTTGAAGAGAAGAGAAAAAAGAAAATGCCATAGATCTGGAGATCTCCAGAAACAAATTCAATAAAATGTGAGATCATGTTAGTGGGATGCTATATATTTTTTCTAGCTCCCTTGGGAAAGACTTGAACAACTTGTCTGGCTACTTACAAGTAATTAGGTCATCTAAAATTACACGCAATAAAAATCTCACCACAAGGTTTATAATAGTATGGGCAATAAAAACAAGAGTTAGGAATCTATTATACCCTCTTAATTTTTTCATATTATTTTAACAAAGTTCTTCATAAATCAAAATAGCCCAAAGGCAAACTCATGAAGAAAATGTAGACATGACTACAACTCATTATATGCGCTTCTTAGCTTGTTGAACGTACTGTACTATTTATCTCCTCTGTCAGCTGCTCCCACTTTAATGGCTTCTCTCTCTCAGCTAATACACTGGCTCTGGTGTTGCTCATTCTTCAAAACTTTGATTGCAACCCACCTTAGTTCCTATCTTTCTGTTTCCCTTTCTCCTTCCCTCCCTCTCTTCCTTCCTTTCTCTTCCCTTCCTTCTTTGTTCCTTCCTTCCCTCTTCTTTTTGTGTGTGTGTGTGGGGGAAGGTAGTGGTACTGGGGACTGAACCAGGGAGCACTGAGTTCTCTTCAGCTCTTAAATTTTTTTTTTTTGATAGGGTTTTGCTGAATTGCCCATACTGGCCTTCGTCTTGCAATGCTCCTGCCTCAGCCTCCTGAGTAGCTGGGATTATAGGTGTGTGTCACTGTGCCGGGCTTGATTCCCCTTCTTTCTCAGTCAAGCCACTACACTCTGGCTTCTGCTGCCACTTCTCCATGGAAACTCCATGGCAACTATCGACGGTTACCAATTAATTGCAAAACTCAGAGGGCCATTTTTAGACCTTATCATCTGGGATCTCTGTACTCCATTGCAGGCTCTGGAGTGCTTGCTCCTTCCTCTTACATTCTTGGATTTCTTAGGGAGCCATGATGCTGGGTCCTTGGCATTTCCCCTCCTCTCTGAGCACACCTCCCTTGCTCCTGTGCCCCTCACGAGTCTGCGAAGTCGGGTGTGAGGTCTTGTCTTTCACTTGGCACTCTCTCCATGCACTTGGCTGTAAAGCCTTCTACTCCTCCATGAGGCCCAAGTGCTGGCCTCCTGACTCCAGGCCTGTCTATACAAGGGAGGTCCAGCAGGCCCAGAGCCTACTCTTAGGCTCACAAGCTGCATACTCAAGATCCCTTCCTTGTTAAACCTGCTCCCCCGGCTTGGCTCTTTGGGTGGCTATCAACATCGTAACCATCCTCTGGTGTCACAGCAATAACTCTTTTCTGTCCCCTCACCCAAGCAGCTTTTGACTATGATTTCCGCTCTCCATTCACACTGGGCTGTCTTGGTGCCATCCTTGGCAACCCTTATCATTTATTATTTCCTCCTTGGCTTACTGTTATCATTTCTTAAATGGTCTTCTCTCTCTGGACTAGAAATTCCCCCATCCACTCTCCACACTGCAGCCTGTCTTTCTAAAACACATTCTGATCTTGCCACCCTTCTTCTTATCTGAAACTCAGCAGCGATTTTCAAAACCCCAGCAGCCTGCTTAGATGCCCTCTCTATTCACAGAGCTCTGAAGCAGGTCAAAGAGCACACATATGAAACTGCTGGCCCACGAACTCCTAGTGCACAACACAGGGCCTTCTGAGACTTGGCCTCCACTTCTTCATCAGTCCGGGACCATTTCAAGCGTTCTCCATTCCCTGCATGTTGTATTAGCCATCCTAACATCTTTATATTACCTCCCTAAGGCATCATGTTGTTTTACTCTCCTCAGCCAAAAAAACATGTGCTGTTCATCTGGACAGCATCAACTACTCGTCTGTTTTGCAAATTTCTTCTCTTCTTTTACGCTGAAACTCTAACATCAACTTCCCTAGGAGTCTTTCTCAATACTTTTGGCTTAATAACTGGCTTCATCTAATACATTTGAGCATCCTTTCTTAAAAAATTGTATCTGGCACATTTTTATCACAATCATGACTGCGTATCTGTCTTTATGGCTATTTTGAGCTTTTGAATGAAGAGACTGTTTTATTCATCTCTGTAATCCTAGGACCTAAGCAGCCCCTAGCACAGAAGTTGACACTCAAATCTTGACTGAAGCAATTAAAAATAAGTTTTACTTATCCAAGAAAAGGATGAATGTACTAAAAAGACTTCTGTTAATTTTCTCCACTACTGCACTGATGTGAGTGATTTAGCCTCAGGTAGATGGGGTGGTCCACGCAATTGAGGTGGATTTTAACTTAGATCTTTTTTTTTTTTTTTAATTTAGATCTTAAGGAGGGCTGGAAGTTAAGGAGCGAGGAAGGCAGGCCTTTCCAAGCAGAGGAAACAGGATGTGCAGAAGCAAGACTTACAAGAGTCCTGGCCTCGTGGACATAGATTAAGTGAGATTGGAGTAGAGAGTTCTTGGATGAACAGGTGGAAAGTGGGTTAGGAAAAGGAGGTTTCAAGAGAATAGGTTAAGGAGTTTCAATTTATTTAAAAAATTATTATTACATGTTTGCAGTATATAATGATTACATTCATTGTGGGGAGTTGGTATACGTACATGACACATCTTAATACTTTTTACTTCCTCTTTTTCTCCTCACCCATACTCTCCCTTCCATTTTCCCAGTCCCCAATTTTATGGCACTAGTTTGGGAGGGAGACAGGACTAGATTTAATTTTGGTTTGGTATTTCCCAGCTATACTGTATTGAGCATATTATTTAACATCTCTAAGTACTAGTTTCTTACCTGTAGTAAAGTAGGGAGGATGGTGATGGTGGTGATACTGGTAATAATAATCTTGTGTTAGGACCAGGCCAACGACTGTAGTTCATTAGCTCATTTTAATTCTCATATCCTATGAAGTAGTTTTTACTTTTGCAGATGAAGAAACAGAGTTTAGAGTTCTCTGACTTGCCCAAGCTCAAGCAACCAGTGACTGCATGGCCGGGCCTTCCAACTCCAGAGCCCCTGTCTATCCTCTGAACTACACCAAGGCTTGTAAAAATAAACATAATGCATATAAGGTGTGTACCACAGAGTCTGACATATGTTAAGCACTCAATAAATGGGAGTTATTATTATGTTCTGGGACAACTAGGCAGAGAAGTCTTAATTGAGAAGTGCTGTGTGAACTGGGTTTTGCAGTGGATGAATTGCAGTGGCGAAGTTGGATTGCGGTTAGAGGCGTGAGGCAGGGAGGGGCTAAGGAGAAACTGGACCAAGGCAGTGGAGATGCGGATGGAAAAGAGGATGGATTTAAGACATCACGTCTGCCTCTGCAAAATGCCTTGTGAGCTTAGGCAACAAGTTCCGTGATGAACGCAAATCTTTGAGAATGGAGCCTCACAAAATTTATTCATTAAAATTGCTTGCAAAGATGTACCATAAATTATTCTCAACAGTTTACACACGTAGCAACACATAAGGTACAAAACACCACTGCTACCACCATCTCCAAACAATTTGCAGTAATTAAATAAGCAATTATTGGTGTCATATTATATTGCCCATATTTAATTTCTTTGAAAAATTTACATATATATGTAGAAGTGTTTTTATTAATCTAAGCATCTTTGAATTTTCCATTTGTATGTTTATATCTACATTGTTTTAGATAATCTCCTTTAAAAATTTTAAGATACATTCTAGACTTTACTTTTACATGTAACTAGATTTAGCTCCCAGCAATTCTGATCTACAAATTTAGCATTATTAATTTTGACTCTAAAATTACACTAGAATTTAAAAAGGAAAATTAAAAGAAATGATCATGTCCAAAGTGCAATCGAAAAGTATAGTAATTGTTTCAATTAAAACATCGTTACAGTAAAAGACATTGCCTTTCTTTGAACACACTTATCCTATCGTTCTTGCAACTTTCTGAATTTAGTCGCACTGTCTTAGCTGTATTAATGTACTGAATCAATTAGGAATGTTTACCTTTCATGGTCATTCGGACTTTGGGGAAGACCCAGGACTTACACAGTGCCAAATGTGGCAAATAAGGTGAATGAGGGTACTGTAAGGTTTTTATGAGCCTGCCTTTCTGTTAGATGGCAATTGGCAGCAGCTCTAACCATACTTCTGACTGTACCTTGTAAAGACACAGGGATGACTTCCAGAACTGTGGCAAGACTAATGGGCTAAATGTGTTTGAAGAGAGGGAGTATTTTGAGGGCGATGAATAGCAATGTGTCTTCTACTGTAATAAATTTTTTAAAGATGTAAATGCATACCTTATTTTTGATCAGCGCTTAGATTGGAGTTAGGCTGTTATCACTGTTGACTATTTTACAGTACCTGAGAAGAGCGGGAGAGTAAGCTCGGGGTACATCCTGGCCAGTTCACTCGACAAGAGAGCTAGTGACACACTGTAGAGGGGTGGCAATGGGCCATGTGTTCCATAGAGAATACTGCCAGGTCTTTGTTCGGAGACTTTCTTTGAGTATACAAAAAGCTTTGCTTCAAGGATCTATAAAGAGGTAGGAAAGACAGAAACAATGTAAAAAAACTTAGCTGGCATCTCAGGAGCATTTATATTTAATAAAATTTAGTTATAATGGAACCTACTACTATACTGCCTATTTTATTTTTTTTAAATTTTATTTTAATGGTACATTTTAGATGTACATAGTGATAACATTCATCATAGGGGATTTGGACCTGTACATGACATACCTTGTTGCTTCTTTTTTTCCCGTTCCCCTCCCCTCACCCCCTCCTCCCTCCCTATTTACAAAAGCTTTGTTTCCATTTTTTCCTTCCATTTCTTATTTCTCTTGTCCCTCTGTTCCTTTCCCCCTTGGTTGTTCCCTTTCCCATTTGGACATTTTCTTCCCTTTCCCAATATAATACATTTTAGTCTTTATTTACACTTTGAGTTTCTCACATCAGAAAAAAAATGCAGTATTTAAACATGTGTGTCCGATTTATTTCACTTAAGAGTGTGGTCTCAAGATGCATCCATTTACCTAGAAATATCTCAAGCTTATCATTCTTTATGCCAGAGTAGTACTCCACTGTATAAAAAACCTACATTTTCTTTATCCATTCTGCTGTTGATAGGCATTTGGGCTGCTTCCAAGATTTAGCTAATACAAACTGTGCTGCTATAAACATGGGTGTGCATGTATTGCTGCGGTATGGTGCTTTTAATTCTTTTTTTTTTTTTTTTGTGGTGCCGGGGATCGAACTCAGGCCCTTGTGCTTGCAAGGCAAGCACTCTAATCACTGAGCTAAATCCCCAGCCCCAATGTTTTTAATTCTTTTGGGAAGATACCAAGAAGTGAAATAGCTGGGTCAAATGGAATCTCTAGTCCTAGTTCCCTGAGGAATCTCCACACTGATTTCCATAGCGGTTGCACCAATCTACATTCCCACCAGCAGTGGAAAGGGGTCCTTTTTCTCCACAGCCCCTCCAGCATTTGTTATTGGCTGATTTGTTGATAATAGCCATTCTTTCTGGAGTGAGGTGGAATCTCAGGGTTGTTTTAATTTGCATCTCTCGAATGACCAGTGATGTTGAACATTTTTCCATATGTCTATCTGCTGTTTCTACTTCTTCATCTGAGAAGTGTCTATTCATTTCAGTTGCCCACTTTTGTACTGGGTCTTTAAATTTGGGGGGTCTGATTTTTTTGAGTTCTTTATATTCAAGATGTTACATTTTTCCCACTCTGTGGGTAGTCTCTTCGTTCTGTTGGTAGTTTCTTTTGCTGTGCAAAAGCTTTTTAATAAGATCAGGTCCCAGTTGTTGATTCTTTGTGATATTTCCTGGGCAACTGGGGATTTGTTCATAAAGTCCTTGCCTATACCTATGTCTTCAAGAGTTCTACCTACTCTATCTTCCAATAGACTTAGTGTTTCTGTTCTAATATTTAGATCTTTGATCCACTTTGATTTTAGCTTAGTCCATGGGGAAAGATACGGGTCTAATTTTAACCTTCGGCATGTGGAGAGCCAGTTTTTCCAGCACCACTTATACTGCCTGTTTTAATACAGAATTAAAGGTAAAGCATCAGTTAATTACTATGTTTACAGAACATTATGTAACTGTTTGCCCACTCTTGTAATCCACCCATGATACTTAGAAACAATGCATTCAAAGAAATGGTCAAGGACAGATATTTGTCATGCCAGTAAATGATACATGCCTGCATGAGCTGCATGGAGATTTCATAAATCTCTCTGTTGGTGTCAGAGGCCTTGAATAGAACAAGGTTTAACAATGTCACTATGTCGAAGGGATAGTTCCTAAAAAATAAACAGCATAGTTTATAGACATCCTGAGTCATAACTCAATAGATCTTTACTTCTCAAAAGTCTAGATGGCATACTGACCTCAGTCACTTACTAATGAATTCCCTTGACCATTTGGCTATTTTTTTTTAAATTTCATCTCTTGTTATTTATTAGTAGGTGAAGTAAAATGATCATATTAAGTGAAATATTGTGATACCCAGATGAAAAATATAAAAATCTATCTCATGCAGGGGCTGAGGATTTAGCTCAGTGGTTAGAGTGCTTGCCTTGCAAGTGCAAGGCTCTGAGTTCAATCACCAGCACCTCCCTGCTAAAACTCTGTCATGCAAACAGATTTTAATGGAAACCAAATATGAAAGGACAGAAGAGGATATATGTAATAAATTTCTCAATAGCTCATTGAATTAGCATTTTTGTGTGATCCATCTTAATTTATTAAGTATCAAACAATTAGACTGATTTACAGCGTAGTTAGGGAGATAAACTGTACATAACATGCAGTTTAGTGCCAAAGAGGGTTCTTCTAGGAGTACCCACAGCATTTTACATCAGATGTGGCATTAGAAGAAGCTTTTCTGCAGAGGAAACAAGGAAACTGAGTTTTGAAGCACCAGGGGACATTAAGCCATCCCATGGCAGGGGTAGAATAGGGAATGTTCTAGGCAGGAGAAAAACATCTTGAAGAATTCTAAGAATGAAACAGCAAAACCCCTCCAGTAAAAGGAAAGAAGCTGTGCAAAGCAGATCAAATGAAGGAATTAAATAGAAGAATAGAAGATGGGACTAGATGGGTTCAGAAGATCCTTAGCCAAAGAACTTCATCCTAAATTTTTAGAGAATCACTGCAGGATTTGTGGCAGGGAGGGAGGTAACAACTTCCATTTTTGAAGCATCACTCAGGCTGAGAGTGGAGAATGAATTTTAGGGGGCCAAGAGTGAAAGCTTTTGTAAGAATCCAAATGGGAACTATGAGGGCCAGAATTAGGGCAGGAATAGCAGAGACAGAAAGAAGAGCCCAACTCTGAAGAGTACCAAGGAGATAACACCAATAAGATTTAGTAAGCAGTTTTGTGTGTGCAATGGGAGCTGGGGGAAAAAGAATACAGAGACTAGATGATGCGGCAATTAACATTATAACCAAATGGAATATGAAGAGTAAATCCATTTTTTGTGCTATGTAATACTATTTAAAGTTGACATCTTTTCATTGTATTATCTTCTTAGTTTTTAATGGAAAAGAGGTTATAAATAGAAAACCTCTGGTGGGACAATTCAGTGAATGGGCTGTATGTGGAAGATGGGTGACTGACATTTATTTTCACGCAAATTTAAGGAAGCAGAAAATATCCTGGGGGTGAAAAGCATATTAACTGTTTTTCCTGCAATCCCCTGCCCCCATCCTATAGTTACATTGCCTGAGAAGTTCTGTTGTAAAAAAATCAGCCTTTTAAAAAGGTCTAATCCTGCTATGAAGACATTCCATTTTATAGTAAGTTTAGTGAAAAATTATAGTGAAAATTGGTTAAACCCATTAAAAAGCTTCTTCACTTTTTTCTTTCATGAAAAAAATAAAACAAAATTTCATAACAAAATAAGAGAATAATCCGTTAATACACTGTATATCATCTTCAAAGTACGGTAGTGATTCACAGTATCAGACATAAACCAAAAAGAATCTTACAAAAAAGAAACAAAGAGATGACACAAAACTTTCTGTTCAACCATCTAAGATAAACTACTAGTATGAATGAAACAAATATTAAAATATTTTTGAAACAATGAAATATATAATTGGGGAAAGTATTTGAACTTCTTCCTAGTTTTTAATGTTACTTAAATATTAACTTGTTCTGATCCATGAATGCATTTTTCATCTAAAAGATTCAAGTAACACACAGGGCTGAAGGACCCACCGTGAAGATGGTTTACTCACATGGGTAACAGACTGGTGATGGTTTTAGGTAAGTGAATAAAATAAAATGTAGAAGTAATCCACTTTCTTTCTCCTAACTGTTGTTCCTAACTGTCGTTTATAGTACAGGCAACTACCTTTAACAGTTTGTCTTTTCTAAGTATTTATATAAACATGTGCCCTCTTCCAATGCACAGGAGTTTAAATATGAACAGGATTATTCTAGATGTGTTCTCTGTGTGGCTAGATGTGGCTTTTCTATGATTTGCTTTCTGACTGAGCGGTGAGGCTCATTTTGTTCTTAACAGCTCTTCAGATTCCTTGGTATGGATATGTCTTACACAACAGTGTGGTAGATGCTGTGGTGTTCCCTTTCCAGAAATGAGGCATTTGGTCTTCCACCTCAAGCACTGGCAGTTCATGTCTGCCGAGGTCAAAGTTGTGCTGCTCCTCAGGAGCAGTGGGGACCTCCCAGTCAGGCTGAGTGAGGATTTTTATCTTTGCTATTCCCTACATCTTTCCTGTTCTCACAGATGTGGACCCTAAGGGTATCCCTAATAGATTTTCCACACTCAAAACAGACTGCCCATCTCAGAATCTGCTTCCCAGGGCATTTAACCTCTGATATGCATAGACGTTTAGGTCATTTTCAAAGTGCCACAAACACTAAGTTACAAATATTTCTTTGAAAAAGATTCCTAGAAGAGGTCAGAAAAATCAAAGGGCGCATTCAAAACTTTGGTAGATACTGCTCAATTGCCCTTCAAAATAGCTCTACCTATTTGCACTCCAAAATGATTACTTTTGTGGGAGAATTACAAATAATTAAGATGTGTTATGTACACGTATCCATTCCCCACAATGAATGTAATCATTATGTACTACAAACATTTAGTAATAAAAGCTTTTAAAAATTAAAGAGAGGCCTGAGGGAGCTGCCATGTGAGGACACAGAAGGCAACCTCTGAGGAACAGGGCCTCAGTAGATAGCACTCTGTTGGTACCTTAATCTTGGACTTTCAGTCTTCAGAAATGTGAGCAATGCATTTCTTTTGTTTATAAATTAAAACAAATGATTACTTTTCTGGAATTCTTACTTTTTTTTTTGGTGTTGGAGATTGAAACTGGGGCCTTGTTCATGCTAAGCACATCTGAGTTACATCCCCAGTCCACTTTATTTCTAAATGATCACAGGATCAGGCTGGTCCATCTGCTGGTGAACTAGAGAATGCCTGCAGAAAATAGTGGTGATGATGATGGGTGACATTTATGTTATGACGTTCTTTGTTTCAGGTAGTGGGCCAAGGCCTTGACTTAGATTTGTTATTTAATTTTCATGAAAAACCTGAGTGGCCTCGAGTTCAGTACCTGTCTGAGTTTATGTAGAAGGAGTGGAGTGTACACTCTGAAATAGGTCTAATTCCAAAGAATTCAGCTTCTGTCCCCAGTGCTCTCAGCTCCCAGCCTGCTCACAATGGTGTCCGGCATAGCCCGTCCGATTTGGAATTCCCACAAATTGCTGTATCTGAAGACAAACTTTTCTGAATGTGAAACTGAGAGAAAAATCCCTCCAGGCCAAACAGTAGCAAAAATGCCTCAGCTATCACTCTCTTCTGACACTGGGACGATTATGTTTATATATAAGAATACTGGAAAATACTGCTGGACCATGGTGGGTACAGAGGAAGGGAAGGAGCAGACAAAGCCTCACTAAGCCTGAGCTGTGGAATTCATGCAGAACAGAACTGAAAGGAATAACACAGAAAATGAAAGAAATGCAAAGAAAAATTAAGATTTCAAATGAGCAAATGACTACAAATAAAACATCCAAGAGGAGGGGAAGGAGTAATAAACAGAATTAAGATGTTTTATGTACATGTACCAACATTCCCCAGGATGGATGTCATCATTACATACTGCAAACATGAACTAATAATACTAAAAAGAAGAAAAACAAAAACTTCTACACCTAGTTGTTTAAAATATGTTTAGAAATGGAATCTTATATGTCTGGTACTAATTATTCAACACAGGCAGAAGAAGGGTAAAAATACACACAGCTGTGAGCCTACAGAATAAAAACCAAATGATAAAATAAATATGAAAGGAAGATTTGATGCAGACATTAAACAAGACACAAAACTACACAGAGAGAAGAGATTTTGAAAACCACGGGAAATGCCCACTAGCTCTAGCTTATACAGAACTAAATGACAGGGCTAGAGATAACTCTGAGGTTTTCCGAAGAGAAGAGATTTTCCTAGTTGATAGAGAGGATTACTTCATAGGTTTCTCTGGAAACAACCAGTGACTATTCAGTGTTTATAGGGAGCTTCCTGTGTTCAAGGCCTTAGACCAAGGGATGGGTTTTACTTAACCCTTAGTCTACTACTGCTCCCATTTTATGAATAATTATTTGTAGTAACTTGCTCCAGAGTACAGAGCCTAATTAGAGGCAGAGGGAAGATTTGAACCCAAGACAGTCTGTATTCAGAGACTAATTTTCCAAACTCTGGGTTCTGAAATGCTCCAGCTGGTGACATCCCAGTGAAGCTATTCATCACTCATTAAGGTGTGTGATCTGGAGTCATGAATCATAAACTTTGCTTGTCTTCCTTCTTGATAGAAGGATGTTAATCCCTTAAGAAATGGTTACTTACTTTTAAGAATTCATGTTCTCTAAGCTTCATTTAAATTAGGAAATATTATGCAAAGTTAAGGCAAACCAAATACACGATGACAAAATATACCCCTGAAAATAAAAATCCAACAAAATTGTTTAGAAATCAAAACTTTTAGCTAGGCATGGTGTCATATGCTTGTAATCACAGCACTTGGGACGCCAGGGAGGACAGCTGTGAGTTCGAGACCAGCCTGTAACTATAGTGTGACTCCATCTCAAAAAAAAAAAAAAAAGAAAGAAATCAAAACTTTGATCTAACATATAATTCTAGAACATCTATTAAAATATTAAGATTATGTCAGAGGGTAAAAATAAAAATAGTGACATTTTAATATGAAGAGAATTCTGGTGAGTTAAACTAATGACTGGAAATGGCCTGTACTTTTAATGTATCTTGATTCACAACCTTGCAAAGCCTTTTAGTCTTATTCACAATTTCCTTATCCATTCCACATTGATCTTATTTTCAGCTGCAGGGAAGGCTGATAAGTACAAGCACAGAAGCTGCCTGAAAGTTAGGCTATTTTCTTTTATGCTAAAGAATTGCATTTAATAGCTTTTAATCATATATTCACAATAGTTTGTGAAAAATTCATTGTAATTAATATTGCCAGTTCTGCCATCGTTTTTGTTTTCACATCCTTGACTAGTTCCCAATCTCCCTAGAATCTTGGCACAGCTATATTGTTTTGATTGGAGACCAGTATAGTAAATTCATAGTAGACACAGATGCATATGGTAAAGAAACTAAAAGGAAGAGTATAGAGAAACATTTTTTTCCCTCATTATCACAGATAATGAATAGAGGGATTGATATATTAACTATGCAAACTATTCTTCTTCTAAAACTCAAAGTAGATAATTGAAATCGATAAGAACATTAAAAAAATTCAATCTTTCAGTTAAAGTCAATTTTAAACAGTCCATAATAAGCAAGTCTGCTATAAACTGTCATATTCCTTAGAAATAAATGCAGCATAATTCTCATTTGGAAAGGAGGTGGTAATTATTTAACAAGAGGGACTCTTTGTTTTAGAAATGATATGTAGGTGTTCCTACATACATACTGAGAAATTTGAAATACGTTTCAGTCTGCATGTGATTTTTCCGGAACACATGTCATAAGATAAGGTAAATGCCTTTTCTTAGTCAACTTTTATAAGTGAACTTAGAAAGCAAAATTTTGAAAACATTAGAATTGCTTTTGGAAAAAAAAAAGTAATGAAAACATTAATTACATGAAGATTGCTTAAGCCAATCCGAGGCCTGTTTAGACTACATAGGCTGATAATTTATAGAGAAAGAGCAAATTTAGGCAACAGTTGAAACTTTAGATTCTGAATCTGCCTTGTGGTGAAAAATGGTCTAAGAGACCAAAAGACTTTAGGATACTTTAAAACATCTTGGGAGTTTCATAACTAGACTAGAAATATTTTTGTTACTAGAAATATCATTGAACTTGAGACTATATTGCTAAATTTGTTCAGCATTTATTTGTGTTCCCTAAGGAAAAATACCTACATTTACTCAGAAGAATGCAGTGTGCTATTTTATGGGATAGCATGCAATGAAATACATTGGACTGTGACAGTTCACACCAAGCTCACTGCTATGAGGGCAGTGAAGGGAAACATTTATTTTACTTTTATTTGTGGCAAACACAGAGGTCCAAGTCATAGATGCTAAGTACATACGTATTTTTTTTAAAATCAAAGGATCATATAAACAAAACTCTACTTTTAGAATGTTGAATTACTTGGAACTAAAACAAAACACTCTGGAGAAGATTTCCCCAACAATGTTATTTCAGTAATGTCTTACAGGCATACATAATTTTTAGTAAAGCTTATATAAAAAACCCGATGGAAAGTCAGTTTAGGTTATTGCCATCTGCATGAATTTTACAGAGATTAAAGTATGTGAAAAAAATTCCATTACTAAGACTATGGATAGTGTAAGCTTTTCACATGAAAAGTTATCTACTATCTTTATAAAAGAAAGATACAAAAGTTAAAAGAGAAATACCTCTTCTCTTTAAATAGCTTGCTCATTTTATGTTTACTGAAAGTAGATGTCTTCTAAAATACTTATTAATTTAGACCCATAGTAAGTTGGAATTTAAAATTAACCACTTTTATTCCCTTGATCCAGTAGCCCAAGGTAGCAATTTAAAAGACAACATTTAAATTAAATGGGAAAACTGATGTTCTGAGTCATTTAAAAAATAAACTTGAGTTACATTCTCTCAAATTTCCTAATATATAAGGTCTTTCTGGGGATTAGCATATAGGATTTGGAGAATCTTCATTAACCCTTTCATCTTAGCTATGCAATTATTCCACTCAACAAATTGTGAGACTAAGCAGCTTCACTATATAATGACTATATAACAAGGGCCATAGTTTCAGAAGTAAAATCTTGGCTGGGGGTACAAATCAGTGGTAGACATGTGTGCTTAGTGTATATAAGGCCCTGGGTTCTATATTCAGCAACCCTTCCACCCCCAAAACGTCATCTCTGGAATTTAGGATGCCACATTTCTGAAGTTTTAGACAAAGGATATTTAAACATTTCAAATGTTTCTTGGGTTTGACTTGGCCTATGAGGTGGCTGAAAGGCTTACAGTTCACACCTGTTGCAAACATTTCTAGACATTCCTTTAATTCCTTTAATGTATTTTCTTTATCATTTAAACATTCCACTCTCATAGTTCACTGTAAATTTCTGGGCAATTTAAAAGAAAGATACTAGGAACAACAACTCACTCTCCTGGTCATATGAGAAAAATCATGTAACTGCAAACTTATACCGAGCATTTTATCTGCTGGGGATACATAGACCATTTTGTACTCTCATAGGATTTAGTCAGCTCAGATAAATGCAGAACATTCACATCATGAAGGGCAACTTCAATTATATTTGCCACTGACCATTAATTAGAAAAATTCATACCTGCTTCCACACACAGTTGCTATGGCTTTGAAGCAGCCAGATGCAAGCTGGTAGGAACCTGTGTAGCATCGGTCAATGGCCCAGTTAAAAAGGTTTATTTGGTCAGGATTAAGTTCCAATAGCAAGACGACAACTTCACAGCCAAGCTGATGAACCTGAATACCAGAGCAAATCAATTATTCATACTTAACGAAAGAATGTTCTAGAGAAAGACACAAATCAAGCTTAGCCAACATAAATTGGGTACAATGAAAATGGAGACCACATATTCACTTTGCTCAGTGTTTATAACACATATTCTTCATGAGAGTGCAATGTTGCAAATGAAAATTAACACGTATAAACTAAATCTGACTATATAAATCTGTTCTGTAGGGTACACCATTTGATTTTTTGACTCCGAGAAGGTGGTAAAGACTTCATTGTCAATGTTTCTTTTTTATATTTATTTCTGAAAAATAAGCATTTTTATTTAAAAAATGAATATAAAAATAGAAATCATTTTCTCTCTCTCTATACGAAGTCTTTTAAGAAAAAAATCAGAGGGAACATGGTTATGAGGCTTGATTACAAACTATACTGTGAGAAGCTTAGCTACCAATCTTTCAAAAAAAGGAGTCTCTTAGGAATAAGTACAAGAGATCTACTGTATAATATGAGGACTATAGTTAAAGTGTTTTCATCTCAAAAATGGTAATCCTATGAAGCAATGCATTTGTTAGTTAGAGTTAAGCATTCCACCCTGTATATATACTTCAAAACATTATGGTGTCCATGATAAATACATATAATTTTGTATGTCAATTAAAAATAATTAAAAAAGAAATATAATCTCAATAGAGTCTTCTTAATCAGAGGCGTTCATATGAAAAAAAAAAGTCATAATGGATAGAAGTAACAGGATACATGACAGAAGCTTTCCAGAAGTTACTGTCAAACACTGCATGATAGCGAAAGTGAATGCTCCTCACAGAGAAGCGGGTGCCTGGAGTCTACGGAAAGTAGACTCAGAAAGTAACATTTCTCCACCTTTTCCTGAAGTTGTTCACTCTTCTTGCCAGTTGCAACCAGGTGGAAAAGGAAAGATCGGGCTTGTTTGTTTACTTACTGGGTTTGACCCAAAAGAAAGCGACACTAGAAATGGACGGTTAAGCGTCTTTAACCTAGTTTCCCTCCACTTCACTTTACATAATTTGCAGCAGGTAAAAGCTGATAATTCTCTTGCAAAGGAGTTGAAAATAACATTTCATTAAAAAGGAAAGTTAGTTTGACTTGAAATAAAATTCAATTTTGCTGCACTTTAGAAACTTCATATTGTGGTAATACATCGAATAGAATAAATATATGATAAATCATGTTAACTGAACATGGTAGTGTGACCACCGCCGGGTCAGAAGCAGAATGTCACCATGGAAGCCTCTTCACTGTCCTAATCACTGGCCTCTGTCTTCTGCCCAGAAGCAACCAGTATCCTGACTTCTATACCACTGCCATTTAGGGCCGTTTGAAAACTGTGTATAAATAGAGTTTTATGTATCTTACAATTTGCATCTTATGTGGTTTTAATAATTTGCATTTCCCTAATGCTGTGGACCGTGTTCTCCCCATATGCATGTGTTAAATCCTAATGTTGAATGTGGATGATACGTGGAGAGGAATCCTTTGGGAGGTAATGAAGCCAAGAGGAGCCCTCATGAGTGTGATTAATGCCTTTGAAATGGGAGCTCAGATAATTCTATTGTCAGCTCTGCCATGTGAGGACACAGGCAAAGGATGGCCATCTATGAACCAGGAAGTGGATGGACCTTCTGCAGACACCAAATCTGCCAGCACACTAATCTTGAACTTCTCAAGAAGTTCTTGAACTGTGAGAAAGAAATTTCTGTTGTTGATAACCCATTCAGTTCATGGCATTTTGTTACAGCTGCCCAAATAAACTAAAACAGCTGTGCCAATTAATCTTAAAGTCAACCTGACTGGATTAGGAGACTCCTGGAGAGGTGGCTAGATCATGTGACAGATGCTTAGGTCATTATCCACCTTTTTTTCATTCTACTAGATGCATTTACATTTATAAATTTCATTCTAAGCAAGACTTTATTTACAGTCTGTCTTTCCAGTGTCCATTGCTTCTTATTCTTTGACTCACTGGTTATATTAACTCATCTTTTTATTTTTTATTACTGGTTAATGCTACCATGAAAACAGAACAGAGCCTGTATCATTTCAGTCATCTGAAATGTGTTGAGACTTGATTTATAATCCAGTTTCTGTCAATTTTGGTAAATGCTGCTATGATTTTGGTCTCAGTATATCACAGGGTAAAGTGACTACTACATAAACCTGTGCTTGTGTGGCTGATACAGGAAGAGATTGTGTTTTGAGCAATGCTTACACATTTAGTAACTCAATTAAGGCAGAATCCCAAAAACAAAAGCAATGTAGTTTTATCTACTACTTACTCTTAAATCTTGACAAGCCAGAATGTTGTCAAGCCATTTATACAAGTAGCCATCTGGGGAAAGACCCACATTGTCAAAAACAGGGCCGCAACACAATACTGCTGACATGGCCTGATAATAAAGACATAACAAAACATGGAAATGAAGCCCGGAAAAATGTAATCGTATCCAACTAGCAATATAAAACATAACTACCAAATTTAGAGATGATGATTGCCCTTTACAAAGCAGCTATTCCTCCAAGACTTTAAAGCAGCTCTTAGACTCAATAAGAAACACCAGATTCAAAATTTGTTTAGACAAAAGTTAAAAGCTCATAAATTTAGCTTTGTGGACTTGTAATTTTATAATATAACAAATCTTTATGATGAAAGAGTACTTAAAATGACCACTATACAATATTTACTTCTTTTCAATGATTGCAAGTGAATTCCACTTATAAGATAAATCCAGCTTCTTAAATTGTTTTTCGACAAATTTTTGACTAATGTGTTGAACTGACAAAATGTGAAAATACAGAAATAAATAATTATGATCCTTGAGCAAAGGTAAAGTAAATGAAGAACTTAAGCTTTAATATCTTTAAGGGGCTTGGGGGGAAGGGAAGAAGAGAGTTCTCGGTTAACTTGTACTTGGCAGGTCCAAATGACTCTCAGACAATCATCTCAATCAGCCTCATGGAACCAAAAGTCAATCTGAATCAGCAACCTCCAGTGCATGTGACAGAGTTGATACACAGCTGCTTTTCTGAAGGACATTAGGCCAGAAGGACCACGCTTCTGTAAATTGAGAACAATTCTCACAGTGTGGAAATTTATATCTGGTACTCCTCTAGGACAGGAGGGGACAAACAAGGGAATGCACTCTGGGTCAGTTTTGAATCTGAGGTGACTTTTTAAGGGAGCAGCTGGAAATCAATTGGCAAGGCAGCAAATAAGCAAAACCACAAAACTTAAGGAGCAAGTAAGCAAAACCACATGGCTCTCAGGATACTGGATGAAAGGGGGAGCTTGAAAAACTTCAGCATTTTGCAAGTGTGAGCCCAACTGGAATATTTACATTTTTTATATGTATCTATCAATCTGTGTTTAAATGAATATACTTTGAAAATTTAGGTCAATTTATGTATTCACATGTGTGACTATCTATTTGACTTTTTTCACATGCATTTATATTTTATTATATCTCTTAATCTCTTATTTTTGGGAGAAGTGGCTGGGAAGCAAGCCTAGGGTTTCATGCATGCTAGGGAAGTGCTCTATCACTGAGTTACACCTCCAGTTCTGGATATTATTGTTAAGGAATGGTTGCTGGTTTAAGGAGAGAGACCATAGAGCTGACAACTGGCATTCAGTGGGGGAAAACATGACCTACCTTTAAAGCACAATACTGGTATCTTGTAATCTGATGATTCCTGTCACTATACCGATCCAGAGGAGTAAACATAATGCTGAAGGGGCCTGCCCACTGGCTAAACAGGATGAAGAGATGGTGCCTCAGGCTTTGCTGAGGGAAGAGAAATCTTCTGTGGTGAACTAGGGAAAAAAACACAGAGTCTACTGGACTGAATACAGTTTATATCACTACTATACATGCCTATTACATTCTGGGGAAAGCAAACATTTCATATCTTAATTCCAGTTTTTTATTCTTTCCTTTTTTTTGGCAGGGGATGGTGCTGGTGATTGAACCCAGGACCTTGTGGATGCTAAGCAAGTGCTCTGCCACTGAGCTACATCTCCAACCTCAATTCCAGTTTTCTTTAGGTAATAAGACTGACTTTTCAAATACAGGTTTCAGTGTGATTTTCCTTCTATGTGTCTAATGGCACACATGTTTTTCTCATGTTCTTATGCTGCAGCCAATAGTGCCATGACTCAGTGGGAAGCAGAGACTGAGGATGAGACCTACAAACAGATATCTAGAAAACTGCAATACTTCTCGCTGAGCTGCCGCTTTCGTAATAAGTTTTCCTGACTGCTGCTGCCTATTGTTATGAAGAACTGTGGAATATGGTAAATTCTCTACTCCAAACAAACATATCTTAACTGAAGAATTCAACTCGAATCTTAAATTAGGGTCACTGAAGAAAAGAAGGACTGATAAGCAGGTTAGTAACACTGAAATAATGAAAATAGAAACATAGGCTCAGTTGTAGCTTTTTGTCATTACACAAAAAATTTAGAATTTAGAATTTTATACCAAACTTATCAGCTACTTTGTTTCCCATGCTTACGTCAGAATGAAAGTGTTTTATACCAGTGGTGGTGAGCTCCTGGTACATGCGCCGCTAGCCAAGTTGCCCAGCGTCACCCCAGCAGCCATGTACCAGATAAGAGCACACATGGGGCAGTGCTGGCCCTTTGTGCTAAGTAAGTGGGTCTGGGGTTGCAGTTTGGGCACTCTGTTCGCCATCACTGTTTTATACTCATTTACCCTGTGAAAAATAATTCTCTCAATAATATAATTGTAATAGAATGTAAAACATATTAAGCAGTACAGAATTCATTCAGTGTGTTGATTGGGTGGAATCAGAATATTACTAAAATTACATGTTCACAGAAAGTACTGACATAATATGAAAAACTGAAGTTGGTGTGAATGTTTTC
This sequence comes from Hystrix cristata, assembly GCA_004026905.1. Taxonomy (NCBI): domain Eukaryota; kingdom Metazoa; phylum Chordata; class Mammalia; order Rodentia; family Hystricidae; genus Hystrix; species Hystrix cristata. Next base: position 18,294 of record PVJO010017408.1, on the reverse strand, counting down.
TCTGAATTATTTCCTTTCTATGGAAATCACAAGTGCTCATTTTCAGGTGGGAGCCAAAACAAAGAATAGAAGCAATAAACACAAAATGAAGATTTTAATTCCTATCATTCTCTTCACAACTCTACTGAATTATGACAATGTGTTCTTACGTATTTCCAAGTGGCTCAAAATAAATAAAAATACCATCCCAGAACTGCTTGTAGGTCACTAGGATGTAAGAGCAAAGCACAGTCATGAGGAACACAAATGGATTCCCGAGCATAAAAGGTAATTTATAATGATGTATCACTGTACCTGGAACACACTGGATCAGGTTGGCCACCATGGCACTAAAATGTGCCCGAATATCTTTAAGGATTTCAACTTCTTTGTCATTTTCAGCTTCTAGGAGCATGCGGGTCAAGTCCACGTATTCTAAGAACAAAGCTCCAAGGGCTAAAGTATCTCGTTCTAAGGCTCCATTTGTGCTGGCATAAATGAAAATTAAACTTTTAGGCAATGTGTCTTTACATTAATATAGTACATGCTTCATGAAAAATAAAATTCACTGTCAGAAATCATATAATAGGTTTGTTCCTAACTTATACATGCATTGTAAATAGCATATAAAAAAAAGGCAAGGCTTTTTCTTTAAAAAAAAATCTTTCTGAGTTAATATATTTAAAAGAAGAGAAGAGATGGATAAAGAAACACAAAGACCAGTTTGGTGCGGGAAGATTAACTCAGCAGAATTTTGATCCTACCTGTCACTTATGACACCAGCATCAGCCAGAAGTTCAAAAATTCGAAGCAGTTGTAGCCTTAACAAGTCTCGCCTTTCTCTCCGTTTCTTGTTCTGTGTAAAAAGAGGTAATACCACTTATGGCCATGGGCAAAACAATGTGAACTCTGCTTTAGGAAACTGTATTGAAGAACTACATGATCTAGTGTTTTCAATTCTCTAAGTGGAGAGAACACGTATTTCTCCTTCTTCCTAATCCTTAGAGACAATGCTTGCTATAACAGACTGTGAGTGAAACAGACCACAAGTGGGTTAATAAATCTGTATAAGGAGGAAATGTGGAGAGCTAGCGAGCCCCACTTCCCCAGACATTCCCAGTGTCTGTTGCAAGGCTGAGCGTCTGAACTGAGTGGAAGTGGAAAGAGACAGGGACAAGTTGCTTATGGAGGGACTGGTTCTTCTTATGCTACTATTTTTTTTTTAATTTTTGCTATTTCTTGTTATATCCACATGGGATGCTTATTTTCCAGTCTTTTTATAAAACTCTGATACATTATAAGTGAGTTTTGAAATGGAGTCACTTTCGTATGTCAAATCAGGCAGTATTATACTTGGTTATTGATTTCTTGTTACAGAAACAAGAAAACTAAACACCAAAATTAAAATTTAACTCAAACCTTTTGCAAAAAGAATGTAATAAAATTTAACATGTTCATGACTGGTTCAGCTGTTTTGCGTTGATATTTTTAAGACATAAACATATTAATGTTTGAAATAGAAACCGTATTTAATAAATACTTTAATACTGACAGTAATAAATTAACAAAAGTTAAAATATTACGATTCATTGTTAAAAGCATTTTGTGGTGTTTGTGTTCTTTAGCAGGAACTAAATCATCAAATGGATGATTTCAATTCATCTACTGTCCAAATAAGCCTTAATTATTTGAATTTAAAATCTTACCTCTGGTCTTCTTTCTAGTGCCTCTTTCATTAATGGATGAAGTTCTTCAACTAATTCTCTATGAAGGAAAAATGTCCCATGTGAAATTCATTGTTATTGACATCAAACTTGTCACCAAGTATATCCATTCCATCCTAAAAAAATCTCTCCCTTGACTGCTCCATATCCCATCATGTGATGAACTGGAGACAAGTATTGGTCTATAATTTTAATTATTGATCTTAATCCCAGTTCTACGCATACAATTTTGGCTCAGTACACACTTGACACCTTATTTTTGATTTAATGTTCTAGAGATCTTCATTGCAAAAACACTCCTCTATATCAACAATTAAACAATATTTTCTGAGTGCTTACTAAACTCAAAGCACATTACTACCAGCTATGAAGCTGAAAATAAACACAATTAGAGGAAGCAGTGGGTACAATTACTATGGAATTTTGGGATCTGTGCTTGGGAGATTGATTTATAGTTATTTTAAAAATAAGTCTATAGATTTCAGAGCTAAAAGTTATTTGAGTTACATGATGAATAAAAGTCATGGCAAGTACTAAAGTAGGTTCACATCAATATCTTTTTTTTTTTTTTTTTGGTGCCAGGGATTGAAATCAGAGCCTCGCACTTCCTAGGCAAGAACTCTTAACTACTGAGCTAAATCCCCAGGCCTCAAAACCATTTTTTTCTTGTGAAGTAAAGATGTTTTGATCACATTAATATATATCTTAAATTTCATATGTATACATTTCATCCTTCCCCAGCATTTCTACTTCTCAGGTTCATACTTGCTAACCTAATTAGTTTTCTTTAGAAAGTAACTTCTGAATTGTTTTTTCAAAACCGGTAAACTTGTGACATGTAGCTTGTGGCCAGACTATGATTCTAGGTATTTTGTCTAAAATATATACCATGGTCGAAAACTGTGTACTTTCTGGTAGGATATTTTGTGCTTTTAAACATCTCCTTCGAGGAAAATCCAGGGACAGGAAGGTATCAACTCCATGGCATCATATACCAAAAGAAGATCTGGGTTCTAAACCTAATTTCAAAAATATAGATGCTAGATTTTCTTCATTACAAAAAAGGAAGGATTACTATTAATGGTCTCCTCTAACCTAACAGCTACTTACCAAATATCTACCATGTATATATTCAGGTTTAATATATTTTCTTATGATCTCTGAAATGTGTTCTACTATATCACATGTTTTATTAGAGAGATACATTTTATTTATTTTTCTTGTACTTATTTTACAGGTGAAGAAACTGAGGCCAAAGATGTTTAATTTTTCAGGTTCATGTGGCTGGTCAACTGAATATTACCTACCTCTAGGAATATCCAGAGGGAAAAATACACAAAAGGGCCTTAGATTGTTTGAGAAGAATGTTAGGTAAACAACTTAAATGCCCAACAACTAATGAATGGCTAAAGAAGATGTGGTTTTTCTACACAATGAAGTACTACTCTGCCATAAAAAAGGTTAAACTGTAGACATTTGTAGGTAAATGGATGTACCTTGAGAATATACTCAAGTGAAATAAATCAGACACTCATGAATACACATCAAATTGTTTCTCTGATATGAGAAACCATAAGTGTAAATAAGGACAGAGACGTATAATAGATATTATATAAAAGGACGAAAATATTCAAAAGAGAGGAGAACTAGAAAGGGAGAAGGGGGAAAGGAAGGAAGGGAAAAAGGAAAGAAAGCAGAAAGGGAAAACATGGAAATACATAAATAGAACTGCTGTAAATAGGGAAGGGTGAGCAGAAGGGAGGGGTGGGGAACAGGGGGAAAACCAAAATATATCACGTACAGTTACAAAATAACCATGATGAATGTGACCATTATGTATACAATGTACCAATACATGTTCTTGGTAAAAAAATTTAAAAAAAAAAAAAGAATGTTAGGTAATTTCAGGAATTGCTATTTTCTTGTGGTATGTCCATATGATGGTTAGTCTTAACTATTAATTAGTAAAATGCTGGTTGAATAGCTCTCAAGTAATAAGAATAGACAATTACTTTTTTAATGACAAAAATCTGACTCTCTTAGTAAAATAATATAATGGATGTTTTTCAATTGTTTCTAAAATATCTAATATTTATTTTTCAAATAGTGTTTCTCATAGATGTTTGGAGCCCTTCCTCTTTTATTGAGAGGGGGAGGGAAGGAGGGGAAGGGGAAGCATAAAGAATTATGACGTGGTATGTACCAGTATGAACTCCTCACAATAAATGTAATCATTATGTACTGCAAACATGTACTAATAAAAAGAAAGCTTAAAAAAATTAACATAAATTTTATTTTTTGTCCATAAAGGCTTTTGTTGCTTAGCTAAAGCCATCAGAAGCAGCGTGAGTGAACATTATATGATGCTTGTTTCAAAAGGCTTTGGGATGGCCTCAGATGGAACTGCTGTTTGACTGCAAATGCAAAATAAAGGAAACCAGAAAGTGCGGTCCACTGTTTCTGTCAAGGCCTTACAGAAAGGCCACCAGCCGAGCTGAGCCCACACAAAAAGGTTCTATCTGTGAGTCACCTTTAAGAGTCCGCTGCATGAATGGCTCACAAACAGACACTGTTATTATTTTAATATTACACCCTCCAAACAGCCTGGCTAACTGGGCATTGATAGCAATGATCTTCATTTATAGTTACCTGAAACAGAACTTGCAAGTGAAATAAAATGACAGGCAAAACCAAAGTCAAACTCTGACAAAAAGTGAAATGTGAGGCAGTGGCAAGGACTGCTTATTCTATGCACAGCAACCAAGGAAGAAAATCGTGCCCACCTTGAACTCTCCAGGCACACACCAATACATGCTCAAACTCAAGAAAAGCAACTACAACAGCAGCAGCATGTGTGAATGTACAAGAACTCATTAAGACTACTGTACCTGAAAACAAGGGAATTTGTTCTTCCAAATCCTAAAACTAAGGACTCTGTGATCTCAATGCTCTCTAGTCTCATCAAAGGCACCAACTGCTTTAACAGAACTCCCACCGATGGGGTGCCCATGGCCTGAAACAAGTTGATCAAAAGTGAAAAAGAGGTAACACGGTAACTGATGTTTCCTTTAATCACATGATGATTCCATTACAACAGTTTTGAAGTACTGAGCCACATCCCAAGGCACTGCCATCATCTCAGGGAAAAAAATGCACAAATTTAATACAGAACAATGAAGGTATTTCTCACCTTGGACACAAATTATAAAGAAAAAAATTATACAGTCTTCCTTTTTAACTATTTAAGTCCACAAAACTGTCTTTGACAAAATAATTTAATGAAGACATGATTTACAGGTGAAGACTTGGTGACGGTGAGAGAAATGTAGTACGTAGGACATGAACCCAATTTCAGGGCACTAACAAATATGAATCACTCAATTATCCTATTAAGGAAGTTTCTAAAGTTCTCTTTATCTTCAGTTCCCCACTTGCCAGGGAGGAGTAATAGATTATTCACATAACACTCAATGGAACTTAGAAATATGTAGGATGAAAATCTGATCCCATAATACTCCAGATGGCAGGCACAGTGCAATTTGCACTGGGAACTCTAGACAAACAAGCTAAAAAAAAACCTTACAGAATAATTCTTCTGAAGCATGTCATGTCACCTTGTTATCGTAGCTCACTGTACCATCAGGCGTGGTCGCCATGATTTCTGGAGTGGAAGCTCTTAAGTGTCCTGGGCTCATAATACTGGGTTTTGCAACTCCAAAACAGAGAATCAGGTAATTTCTCCACAAAGTAACATAGTTGTCTCCACTGCCTGCTGTGCTGGTTTTCTTGGCATTAATCGGGCTGCTAGAAATAGGGAGACAAAGGTAAGAGTGAAACTAAGTTCTCAATTTCAAACATCACTCTTTAAAGAGAGACCAAAGAAGTGCTAATTAGAACTGGACAGCTTCTGTCAATGATGTTCTTCAGGGGGTATCTCCAGGGGATGAGAAGTTGAATAGAAAAACTTTAAGGTCCATTTCACCATAAAGAGCCTGAGAGTCTATATCTAGAGAGTCATATTAATTATTATGGAAAAAAATCTTGTTCTAAACTCTAGACAAAAACTTTATATTTTTACCTAATGTTAAGAATTCTGTAGCAGGAAATTAAGAAATTAGAATTGATAATATTCTAATCTCTTGTATAAAAATGAAAATTTAAGAGGGCAAATGGTAAAAGAAGGAAACGCCTGGATCCCTTACTTGGGGTCAACCAGCGGCATCACAGACTGGAGCCGAGTGAAAGCGTAAGGCCAGGCGTAGCTGAGGGCCGTGGGGCAGTGCTTAGGCAGGTTCTCCTGCCGAAGGAAGCTGAAGAGGCAGAGGACCCAGGGGTCTTTGACCGACTGTGCAAATATCCAGACGTGGGAAGGGCTCTTCACATCGTAGTGGCTATTGACCAGGACAGCGTTCCATTCCACCAGCCACTGCAGATCCACATTGTGAGTCAGTGATAATGTTGCCTGCAGGCACAGAGGAAGGCAGGGAATCAAAACTGAATTGAAATGATCCATCCTCACCAGGGCTCAGCCTGAGTGCTACTGCTTCTTACACAATATGCTTTCTGGTCATCTCGGCAGTGGGCCAGCTTTGGATCTGAAACACCCATCTTCTAAGCACCACATAACATGCAGATGTGCGGTCATGTGCCTCTTGTTTTACCCTGTTGATAAGCAGCTGAGAGCAAGGCTCAATTACTAGGGTCATAGTTTCAAAATCCAAATGGGCAGTTGGACAGTTTTTATGATCTGTGGCATTGCACACCAGTATACAGAAGCTGTTCACTATGTATTTGTGGAATAATATATGACATTAGTTGATTTAAACCATTTGAATTTGGAGTCACCACTTTAAAATCCTAAAAAGTGGGCTTGGGGATTTAGCTCAAGAGCTCAAGTGGTAGAGTGCCTACCTAGCAAACTCAAGGGCCTGAGTTCAATCCCCAGCAACTTCCCCCCAAAATCCTAAAAAGTTAGTCATCTCTGAGATACAGAAATGTGTTTTTATCCCTGTATTTAATATAAAGTTTTTTGGTTGTGACTTTATTTAGGCTGAAATATCTTTCTTTTGATTTAAGAGATGGTACAACACAGTTCCTTCTGTGCAGGGAATTGGGTGGATGATTTTCGAGGTAATTATTCTTATCCTATGATAGCAAGTCAAAACAATGCATTTTAAAACCTCTATGAAATATGTGTGCGTAGATAGAGAGAAGGATCAGTTCTTATATTTCATTCTCTTTTAAATGCAGATATCGGCGTTTAGAGGATACCAATTTTCAAATAACCTAGCCATTGTGCTAGAAGAGGAGAGTGCTTGTCTCTTACCGGGCATCTAAAGTCTAAAGTGATCCATTTTACCTTTTGTTCTATGTGCTCTCTTGAGTAAGTGCTAATGTACAGACTTCAGAAGTTAATGGGCTCAAGGTGGAAGAGCTGGAACTTCAGAGCCCAAGACATGAAATTTCAACACATGTGCTGTCCAAAGCCTAGGACCTGGGAAATAAAAATCTGCCTGCTTCACTGATGACTTGGGAATTACAGTGCTGATCTCACCTATCTTTCAGGGAATTCTATGAGATACTGGATGCAGGAAATATCGGCATGAAGCCGGCTCTGCTCCCCATCTGTCCGTCTCGCTAAGGGCAATATCGTGGACCTGGCTATCTCTGGCTAAAGATTTTGATTCTGGCAAACAGAACAAAATCACATGAATAAAATGTATGCATGTAAAACAAAGTTGACAACTCCATTTCATATTAAAACAATCCGAACTTCTAAAGGAAGTAGGGCGACTTCACTATCACTGTTAAGGTCCTCAGGGCCTGGTTAAGAGTTTTGGTGATTTTTATTATTGTCATGCCTATAAATAAGAACAGGGCCACTAAAAAATAAGGATATGTATTCAGTCTCAGCTAGAAAAGGCCAGGAAAGGCTAACAAATGTCTCCACGGTTTGTATTCACGTGGAAGTATTCGGCACGTATCTGCACCAGGCATCAGCTATGTGGATTCTGCTAGTCGTCCCAGACTGCCCTGTCTCTCTTCGGTTACAGAGCTGAAATGAATCCAGGTTCTCTTACTGTACTTTTAAAAAGTCAGATACCTAAAAATCAGTTTCAATTTGTATTCAACTTGCATAGGAAACTGAAAGCTACCGATATGCTTTTTAAAAGGAAGAATGTATTTGTGTAGCAGATAAAGCTCTATGAGAGTCAAAGTCCAAAGGGGCAAGTCTGGGCTCTATCTTTCTCCTTCTGTGTAACTGTGGGCCTTTTCCCCCTTCGTGTTTTTGGTTTTTGTTTTCCCTGGAGCTGGGGATTGAACCGAAGGCCATATATGTACTCTACCACTGAGATATAGACCCAGCCCCCTTGCTTCTAAATGTTTTGGCATTTCAGTAATCATGAGGGTCAAATGAGATAATAAATGTGGAAGTACCCTGTAAACTGTTAAACCCCACATAAACGGAAGTTACCATATTAAGAGTTTAATACAAAATGAAGAGTTAAGCACAATATTGAGACATACTATGTGTTAAGTATAAAGATTAAAGGCAAATTAATTTTCTTTAAGAACCCTGAGCACTCTTTTTGGTGACAATGGGGACTGAGTCCAGGGCCTATACACTGAACTACATCCTCAGCCCTCTCTTTTTTCTTTTCTTTTTGGAGACAGGTCCCTGCTAGATCACTAAGGTGCCTAGGTTGGGCTTGAGCTCAAGATTCTCCTTGCCTCTGCCTCTCAGAGTGCTGGGGTTGCAGACATGCGCCACAATGCCTGACCTTAGCACTTCTTAAAATTGTAGATTTAAGACTTATTTATAATTCCTAAGGCTTACATTTTGGTTGAAATGTATCTGAATGCCTGTTAAATTATCATGTGAAAAGCTAGTCTTGTTTTCCCAAGTACCTTTATATCAGTTTGTTAATCTGATAGGAACCCCCAAATTTGTCTATAATTTCACGATTCATTTTCAGATAGGTCCAGAGCCTGTATTTAATAACTACTAGAAACGGAATGTGTACTTACTGAATCTGAAACTGCCACATGAATAAAACTTTCGAGAATCGAAGAACTGAGCTGATCCATGACATCAATCATTGGCCTGTCATCGTCCTGTGCAAAGGGGAGATGGTTACTCTCACGGGAAGAGAATCCCTTCCCAAATCCACCCCCACATGCCTTCCCAGAGGACATCAAGCCCAAGAGCTGTGAGGCAGTGATAGGGGGCTTCTCACAGAGAAGTGACTGCCAACATGGTGAAAGGCAGTGGATAAAGCTCCCTGTGGTTCTGGGCTTAGTTCTTCAAGTTTCAGTGGGAGATAATTAGGATTCCAATCTCATATTTTTCTTAAAAGACAAATCCCTGAATTTCAAAGACTCATACGCATACATGAGCATCTAAATACTGGTACTATGCATTAGTCACTGAAGTATTCATGTTATCAATGCAAAAGAATAGAAACTGTATAAGAACATGCTTTTTCAGACCACTAAAATACTTATTTTAAGTCACTGGCCTGTTAAAATAACTGATTAATGTTGACTGAATTTTAGTCCCAAAGGAATTATACTAGAGACTGACCACATACATTTTTGTGGTGTCTGTGTACTATGCAGCTTCTTGAGAAAAAGCAAATTTAAAAAGGAAGGAGCGTATTTTATTGAAAGTTCTACATGAATAACAAATATACATATATATACTCACACGTATACGGATATATTCCATTTGTCATCACTTATTACAGAAGAATTTGGAAATATAAAATAATTTTTAGAAGCCCTGAAATGTATATACTCACGAGTAATGCTTAAAAGAGAAAAAACAACTCGTGGCTGGTCAAAGAAAGCAGCATATGAGAAATATTAGTGATACAGTTTAGTTCAGTGGTGGCAAACCTACGGCACACATGTTTGTAATCACTGAAGGCTCTAAAAGGTTTGCCATCACTGTTCTGGTTGAATAGAAGATAAGAAGATGGGAATTTACAGACATATATACCTGGTTATGTCAGACCCTAGTGGTTTATTTGGGCTAAGGCACTTAATCTCACTAAACCTCAGTCTCAGTATCTGTATAGTGGGATAAGAACAAAGCTAATTCTTAGGTTACTGTGAGGGTTAAGTGGATAATATGGATATGGAACAGTATGTGCCATGTGCATGGTAAATATTATCATTGTTATTACCATAATTAGAAACTTAATGTTGGTTCACTGGAGTATAACATGTCTCAGAGATTCATTTACTAGATGGCAGAGATATGGCCCTGAAACAGCCCACAAAAGTATGTAAGAAATGTGAACAGAAAGGACTGTGATGAGGTTGAAAATATTTTGAAAAAGCAGTGACCATACTGAAGATCATGAGACTAAGATTAGTAATTTAAAACAAGAAAATGGAAAGTGGCATTTTAAAAAAACACAGGGTGACATTTTAAAAAAACACAGGGTGACATAAAAAAAAACTCTATGTGTAGGCTTTCTTTCATCAGCCTACACATAGAGTTTGGCCACCTGTCCTGCAGGTCGCCTGCTACAACATTGACACAACACTTGACCAACGGCAGAAGTTAGCTGGAGCTGATCGTGTTTAATGGCTGGCTTCTCTCTCTTATCTCAAGAGACATAACAACTTCCAGTTAGCAAGACTATCTGTTTTGGTACCTTGATTGTTTTAAATGGGATACATTATTTTTTCAAGTTAATTCTTTAATAAAAATGTAGTATCTTTTTAATTAGATATATGCCAAAATGACTCATAGCCTAAATTAATCTCAAAATTCTTTCTTAGTGAAGAAACATTCCTCAGCGAAGCAGGAACAGTTTTTCAATTGCTCTCAGCATGTTTTTCTTACCTCTAGTAGATCAAGAATATTATCATATAATTAAACCCCAATAATGTGCCAAAAATTATGTGTTGACACATATGAAATTGCAATGCATAACAAATAATTTTTGTTTTCATTTCAATATAGTTCAAAGAAATGAACTGGAAAATTTGGAAAAATGATCCATACCTCAGGCTGACCCAGGGCAACAAACAGAGCTCGAATTTCCTTGAGTATTAACACGGACAGTTTGCGAGTGGCCACCTGGAAGCTGCAGAGTAAAACCAGCGCAAACCCCTCTACAGCATGGAGGACACTGCAGTGAGGGCCTCGTTCCGACTGAGTTCTGTGGCTGGAGCCATTTGCAATTAGCTGTTGTGCAATAAGAACATTCCATATTCAGCAAAAGAATAGTGCATATCTGACTTTATGATATTAAAACATTATAATGACTCAGAATCAGACACATTTATAGATTTGTTATTACTTATGATAGGTCCCTTTTTGCTTTTCAGATCAGTAGTTGCTTTGGAAACATCAACCATCTGTTATCTCTGATGAGAACTTTTCAAAGGCTGTTAATGCTACTAAAAACAAAACTCTTTCCTTCCATACCATTTGGGGTTACACTACACATATAATCAAAGTGACCTAATTTGTTTTCATTTCAATTCTCTATAGACTTTCACTTTTTCAAACACTTTACTTTCTATTTGGACTTCCCAACTTGTTTGCATGTTAGATTCTAATCTAGGTTTTGCATGTTTACATGATGGGTCCTGAAATTTCCTGAGCTGAACCAAGTGAGCCTAAAGCTAAAGCAAATGCAAACCAGACGATAGGTTTTCACTTTAATTTTCATTTCCAGGCGTATGTATCCCCTGGTTTTCTACCTGTCATCTTTTGGCACAAGGCATGTAAGGAAGGGGGGGATTTAGACACCATCTCTGAGATTACCCCATCTGGGATCCTCACTGTTCCTGGGGTGCTGCCTCCCTGAGCCTCCACGCGTTCAGAGACAGTCCTCTCAGCCAGACCTGTGTCCCTCTGTTCATGGTCAACACTAGCTCCCATTTGGCAATGAGAACCCTGGTTCTCCCACAACATTCCTCCTCAGTGCAGTCTCCAGAGTGTTGTCATTCACTTTTACCATTCGGGAATCAAGAAACCACAGACTGCATTTTATTCTTGCTGGATATTAGACAACTAATATGCTGCTGTCTAGCAAGAATAAAACATCTGCTGGATGGCTAACTTTTGTATATCCATAGCTATATCCAGATCCAACTTCCTGTCCTACAGCCATTTGCTCTTACAAATAGATTTGTGGTCATAATTCTCTGCAAAAAACAAACAAACAAAAAAACAATTTCTACTCCCTAAATGGCCTTCTCAGTTTTAACAAGTCTGACTTGAGTTTCTTTGTCACAGTATCTTGGTGGAAGAACTAAGGGTCAGTGCTAAAGGAAGTTCATGGGTGGTTGAAAGAACCCCAAAGGTTCTCCGGACTACCACTCAATTCATGTGCATAGTGCATAAAAGAACAGAAACTGGTGTGAAGATTAGGAAAATCACCTCTGAAGTTCTAATTTTGTTGCCTTGCTCATAGACTCTCCCTTGAGTCTGTATGACCAGCTTCCACTGGGTGAGCAGCTGTAGCAGCAACTTCAAGGATGAATCAAGGAGTGTGTGATGCATGTCATTTACTTCCCGCAGTAGGAAGTTGGTAAAGCCAAATAGAACATCTTCTCTCCAGTCTGAGAAGTCAACAAGCAAACCCTGAAGAGAATTCTGTGCAATGTGTCGCAGTTCATCATCCATGTGAATAGAGAGCCTGGGAAGTGAATCAAAGACAACAAGATCACTGACTTTATTCACTTTTCTTCCAGATCTAAGAGGGAACATGTACAGGTCTCTGCTTCTACTTCTGTCTGAAAAATGCGTCTTTTTATTATTCGCTTAGTAAGTGATGCTAAGTGAATACTTTAAAAATTGTAATTTTAGATTTAGTGAACAAAGAGTTGTAAAGAAAATATAGTTTCAATATAGCCTTCATTAGTTACCTCTAATGCTAACATCTTATATAACCATGGTACATTTATCAAAACTAAGAAACCAGCATTGGTACAATGCTACTAACTAAACTATAGGTTTTATTAAAATTCCACCAGTTTTCTACTACTGTCATTTTTCTTTTTCAGAAAGCAAACCAACATACCACATTGCATTTAACTGTACAGTATGATTACTTTTTGATACATTACTGACTATAGAAGAAATTAGTTTCAAAATATATTTTCAAGGCTGAAAAAACCTGAGTACTAGAAAAGTACAATGACACATTCAGACATTCAGTAAAGTGCACAATTAGACCAATGGTCCTTAATTGGCTTGTTCTTCAAGGGCTACTGGGCAATATCTGAGGACATTCGTCATTGTACACCTTGGAGTGTGCTGGCGTCTCTCCACAGGTGCTCAAATGTAGCTGAATATTCTACAATTCAAGGACAGCTCCTGATGACATAGAATTATCTGCTCCAAAATGGGTGATAGTGCCAGGTGTTGATAGTGCTCTGTTAGTCAACTGAACAATTTCAAGGTATATGTGATTTAATAATAATATTAAATCTTAAATAGCATTAAATAACATCATCATATTATTAAATCTTGACATCATTATGGAGTGTTATAACTAACAAACTGCTTCATATATTCTTTCATTTGTTAAAACAAATACTTTTGGCAGCCTCATAAGATTCTGGCACTAAGGGGCTGGGGATTTAGCTCAGTGGTTAGAGTGCTTGTCTAGCAAGTTCAAGGCTGAGAGTTCGATCCTCAACACCAAAAAATAAAAAAAAAAAAATTTAAAAAAAGATTCTGGGACGAGATGTACTGGATATGGCACTCAGGATATGGGGTTTAATACAGTAATGTCTGTTGAGAAGGTGTGACATAGCGCTGGGAAGGGAGGAGGGGAAATTCTTTGAAGGAGCTATGGGCCATCGAGGAAGGCAACACAGCAAAGAAGAATGCCTAAATCAGTGTGTAGACTAGCTGACCTCACGCTCTTGGGCGAGTTACCTAATCTCAGTAAGCTTCAGTGAAATCCCTCCTTTGTAAAACAGGAATACTGTACTACACTGCATAAGCCTGTTTGTAGATTTGTTATGGTGATCCACACATGGTGTTTACCATTACAATGAATGTGTAGTGAAGGCTCAGTAAAAGACAGCTAAATTGTTAGAAGAAAGCCAACATTATCCTGAAAGTTATAGGGGAAAAAATATGACCTGTTCACAATTGTGAAGAGTGAGGCAGAAAAAGGGAAGATGCCTTGGAGAGGAAATAAGACCAAGAGTAGACAGCAGGAAGTCACTGTAAGGACACAGGCAACAACTGGTGAGGAACCGACCGAAGGCAGAAGAATAAGTAAGAAAGGGACAGATGGAGAGCAAAGGCACCTAGAAGATAGAGTTTCAGGGTTCAGGAGTCTGCAGGTGCTGTGTTAGTGTCACTGAAGAATATGGTGAAGTCCACAGTGGCCTCCACAGAGAGTGTATCCTAGCCTCAACAAACAGAAGATGATACTATGGCCCGAGTAGTTAAGGAAGTGGCTCGAAGTCACACAGGTAATACAGGGAAGAGCCAGGATTCCAATCCAGAAGCTCTAATCCTTAATCTGTTTTTTTTGCCCCCTACAAAACAAGTCTGGTATAATTTACTTCAATTATACATTACCGAATAGACAGTATTTCAAAGCTTGATAAACTAAGCAAACTCCTTTCTTATTCTCTAACACATAAAGCATGTGAATTGGTTCAAATCTGACAATATAAACCCGATGAAAAGCTCTTTAGTTTACCGATTTACATTGATCTAGAGAATTTATTTTCTGTCTCAAAGCATGTAAAATTCTACAAAGATGCTAAGAAGGAGGATCAAGGCTAATTCTTCAGGGAAGTTGCATGCAGTCAAATCCATAGTTCTTAGTATATCACAGTGCTGAAAGAAAACAGGCCTTTAGCCTGGGCTTCCAATTAAGGATGTTGTGAGGTAGGAATTTTAGAACTTTTTTTGTAATTCAATCAGCAGCAGATCCATTTTATTTTTCAAAATTTTTACATAGAGCTCTGTGATGGTTAATTTTATATGCCAATGTGGCTGGGCCACAACGCCCAGGTACTTGGCTGAGTAATATGTTGGGTATTTCTGTGAGGGGGTTTTTGAATGGGATTAATAGTTAAACGGCCAGGCTGAGTGAGCAGATTACTCTCATTCCCCATAGGGATGGGTCTCATCCAATCAGTAAGGGCCTGAATGGAAGAAAAGACTGACCTCTTTGCTCAAGACACAATTCTCCAGCAGGCAGCCTTTTGACCTCACCTACAACACTGGTTTTTTCCTGTACTGGGGCAGACAGTCTTTCGACACACTCTGGTAATTTGGCTGTCCTGGGTCCACAAGATATGGGCCTGCTCTGCAGATTTTGGACTTGCCATTCTCCATTATCATGTCAGTCAACTCCTGTACTAAATCTCTTTCTCTTCATATTTACATCCTAATGTTTCTCTTTCTTAGGGGAACCCCAAGTAACACTAATTCCCATGTATATAAAGACAATCAGAGTTTCTCCGATTAAAGCTGGGGTAAAAGACCTGAAGCCCATGCACTGGGGAAGAAGTACCACTTTACCTGCAGTAGTTTTAAAGACTTTTCTCATCTTTAGTTTATCATCCTGATTTATTACATTTATAACTGTCTATGGTCCTTAATGCCTTAGAAAATAAGCTTCTACCACCATTTTTCGGACAAAGCTAGGAATGTAGGATTAGGAATAGGAATTACAATTAGTTGAGTCAATGTTAATTGATGGTAATGACACTGGGTTTGATGACATAGAATTCATGTTAAATTTCTAACTTCCTCATAACTTAGAATGCAAATTTATTTGGCAACTGCAGACGCTATTAGATAGGATAAGGTTGTATAGGAATGGGCTGGACCTTAACACAGTATGACTGGTGTCCTTATAAGGGAAATTTTGGAGAAAAGCACAGAGAATTACACCATGTGAAGGTAAAGGCAGAGATCAGGGTAATATTCAGATAGCTAAGGAATGTCACACATTGTAGGAACCACCAGAAGCCAGGTGAGAGGCCTAGAAGAGTGTTCAGAAGGAAGAACACAGTGTCTCAGTGTTCAGAGGAAGGAAGCCTACCCACACCTTGATCTTGGACTTTTAACCCTCAGAACTGAGAGATAATAAATTTTCTGTTATTTAATTGATCTGGTTTGTGGCACTTTGTTTTGGCAACACTAGTAAGCCAAAATATTGATGAAATGAAAGAAGCACTAAGAATAAAAGTTATGGCATGGTCTACTTAGAAGAAGCCTGTAAACGAGGGCCAAGACTTTCAGCTTTCCAAGTAAGATTAATATTTACCATCTATCTTTGCTCTTCTGAACAATTTTTACTTTAAGTG
Source organism: Hystrix cristata (assembly GCA_004026905.1). NCBI lineage: Eukaryota > Metazoa > Chordata > Mammalia > Rodentia > Hystricidae > Hystrix > Hystrix cristata. The sequence continues at coordinate 2,278 of PVJO010017408.1, read as the reverse complement.
GGATCATTTTAAAGCCTCTGGGAGCCCCAGGGCTGTGTTGTCCTTACTATTTTGGGAGGCCACAACTCTTAAAATGATGGTATTCATATGGTCCACCAGTGAAAGGGCCCAAAAATACTGCTAGTGGATGAAGACACAGGACCAGAGAATGTGCTTTCGGTATAGAAGGCCTAGTTGATCATGTGAGTGAAATGTTTGTAGAAGAAAAAGTGCCAGGCTGATATGAACTGAGACCAAGGGAAAATAACCCATGGAGCCAAGCCCTGTGGCAACCTGTGGGGCAGGGCGTGGGAGAGCTGAGAGAAGGACTGGGCTCCCTTCCTTTGACTGCTCCTGAAGCACATGTATGGAGAGCCATTTGTCAGATATAGTTATCATTTTTTCCACCTAGATCTTTCTCATTCTTGATTTTATTGCATTAACCAGATAATTAAAGATCATTTTGTGAAGATTTATATAAAACATGAAACAGGAAAAAATAGCTAACTAAAAAGGAAGAGAATACTCAAAATTAAGTGAAAAAAGACAATCAGCCACCTGAGTGTTCAAAATCTGCAGGAAAACAGCAAATCCTTTGAGGTCTCCTTGTCTAGCAAGGATGCAGATGAGGAATGGGTAGCCCCCCTAATTTCTAGGTGGGTCATGTCATAGAGAAACTGGACCACAAAAGCAAGAGTGAGACTTGATCACAAAATAAATGAATACAATTCCAATAAAAATTACTCCCCAAGAGAGTTTGGTGTCAGGAGCTAGACTCTAAGCAAAGTAACTTGTGAAGAAGTCTCAGTAGCCTGGGGGACAGCCAACTAAAATTTCCAAGATGCTGATGTGGTTTTCAGGATCCTTAAACAGAGCCTCAGGTACATGGTTACACACAAATAAAGCCATGGAGATGCGTTAAAAGATCTCCACAGGGACACAGCAGTAAAACACAGCCAAAGAGACTGATATTGCAACATCAGTTACACCTGTCCCTGTGGGCAGCTGGCATTAGGAGCAAGGACCAAACCCAGTGTGGGCTAAGCACTCAGCTCAGCAGGCAGATTCTGCACAGGTCACATGCGTGGCTGTGACCAGTCCTGGAGCCCTGTCTGCAGTGATCAGAGCCAGCAAGTGGCGTGATCCCAAGGGCATGTGCTGCTTGTATAAGGTTGTTGCTGAATAAGTAATTACAGTTTCTAAAATGTGGAAAAACCTGAACTTGGACAAGGCCATCTTCTTGGTTGGCCAGATCAGAGAAATGACTTTTAATACAGACCACCTCCATAAAGCTTCAGATTCAGTTTAGTAACTTTTCATAGTTTGGTTGTTCATTTGCTATGCAAATGAAAGGGGTGATTTCAAACTCACAAACCATGTCCTGAAGAAAAGGTCAATTAGGAGAAATATTCCCCTCTAACTATGGCAAGATAAACAAAAAGTTATTAGGAAGAGGTGAGCAGGGCAGCAAAAATGAAATCCAGGAGCAGAGGGTTCCAAAAAGGGAGGACTTGGAAGTAGGCTGGCTGTTAACCACTGCACCAGTGCATGAGAGTAGCGGCAATTTCTCCTCTGAGGGCACTGAAGTATGGACTTCCATCTATCTGCAGTGCTCTGAAACGCTTCTCAGTTAAAACAGATAACATTAAGTGAATTACAGAGGCAATATATAAAATTGGAACTAGTTCTTTCAGCTACATAAAACTAATCACTTTTAATAACACCAACATATGCTAAAAAGTAAAAAAATAGAATAGTTAATGTATCTCTGATACCAGGGATGATCTAGAATTGTGTATACATTACCCCTGACATTTCCACGGATTATAAGGAGTCATCGAATAAAAGGTATTTTGCATTAAAGAAATGATATTTGGTTTCTGGAAAATTCTATGAGTTGAGGGAACTGGTTTTATGCTTCTGATATTCAGTCTCCCTGACTAAAAATAGGGATGAATAGGTGCCCAGTTTGCCTAATATGATGTATATGAAATGCATTGTATAACATGGTATATATTATTCAAATGTGAAGATACCTAAAAATAATAACTTACATTTGCTTAGAGCTTATTGCGTGCTAGGCACTTTGCTAAGTGATTATATGCATTATTTAATTCTTATAACCCTATGTAATGGGTATTATGCTACCGTCAAAATTTTAAAGAGGAGGGTAAATAGTGAACAGAAGAGCTTTACCGCACATATGGTGCTGTGGGAAGTGACAGAGGACAGGACTGTAGGGGGAAAGATCCTTCCTGTGGTCAAATGATGCAGCAGGATACAGCTTGGGGGGAGGGAG
>PVJO010017407.1:0-39275 GCA_004026905.1 Hystrix cristata | reverse complement strand
CCCATTTGCTCCCTCCCTCCCTATTTACAGCAGGTTCATTCATCATTTTCCATATTTTCCCTTTCCCCTCTTTCTCCTGTTGCCTTTCTGCTTTTCCCCTTCTTTCTTTCTAGTACTTCTCTCCTCTGCACACCATCCTCTTTTTATATAATATCTATTACACCTCTTTGTCCTTATTTACAGTTATGGTTTCTCATATCAGAGAAACAATTCGATGTGTGCTCATGAGTGTCTGATTTATTTCACTTAAGAGTATGTTCTCAAGGAGCATCCATTTATATATGAATGACTTTCAGTATGATTTTTAATCTCTTGGATTTCTGATTGAAAACATTTCATGGACTCTAATTCTTTGGTAAATTTGTCATTCATGTTTTGTATTGCTTTGCTTAGCTTGTCTAGTGTTTTATTAGTGTCTTCTTTATTAGTACATGTTTACAGTTCATGCAGTATACAGTCATTTTTGGGAGTGGTTACATGTATGTACTGTTGAGGCCAAAAAACTTCCCCAACTTACCCGGCACAAGGGTGAGCAGCGCCCAAGAACGACAAGAGACCAGGTTAGATGCAAAAACAACAAGCTATGTTCAAACAGAGCTCTGGGCCAATACGTACCCCTCACACAGGAGGCAGAGGTAATGGCCCCGAACTACAGGAGTGTGGGGTTTTTATGGGGTAAGAAACAGGCGCAGGAAGGGGAGGGCATCCGCGGGAAAGGAAAGCGTGGCGGCACATGATTGGTCCTCGCTGTTCCTTTTTGCGGTTCTTCTTGCAACTCTGGGTGTGTTGTAAGGTTGCGGCTTTCCCTGGAACCCTGGAACAGAGAACTTCCCAGCACAGGGTCATAAAGTGACCACATCTTGTACTTTACATTTTGTACATGCTTATTTGTATTCTGCATCTTTTCAGTACCACAGCTTGTTTCTTTTTTTTTAAATGCCCTTCCCCTTCTCTCTCCTTCCTTTCTCCTCCTTCAATTCTCCTATTCCAATTTTCATTCTTGTTCATATTATTAATCTTAGCTCATATCATGGTGTTGTGGTTTGTGTCTAGATGTCCCCCCAAAGCCTCATGTGGTAAGAGATAGCTGGATCTAGAGTGTGTGATTAGTAAATTAGTCCACTGATTGGTTTGGGATGGTTCTGCTGGGATCAAGGATGTGACGCTAGGATTAAGGGTATTAGGATTAAGGGTGGGAGTACTGCCCACTCTAAAGACAGGTAGCCTGGATAAGATCGAAGATACAGGAAGAAGCTGGTTAGCAGCATGCTTGCATCCCTTGCTTACCTGGCTGCCTTCTGCCTGTCTGCCATGCCGCCCTGCCTCAGACCCAGCTGACTGTGGACTGAAACCTCTACAAATTGTGAGCTAAATAAACCTTTCTTCCTCTAACTTTGGGTGTCGGGTATTTTGTCCCAGCAATGAGAGAAAAGTAACTAAGACACATGGCATATAATGTTTATATTCATTGAGATCATTAGGTTCCTGTGGATGGCTTATCTTTATTCTATTTATTTCTCCTTCCCTTCTTCCTCACCCCTTGCCCTGTTCCCTTGGACCACTTCCCTGTTGCAAGAGAGCCACTCTCTTGTCCCCCTCCATCCATCCTTTATTATTCTCTTTGTACTTTGCCTCACTTAAATGAGAGATACCATATGGTATTTAAGCTTGTGCATCTAGTTTATTTCACTTAACATTATATTTTCCAGGTGCATCCATTTTTCAACAAGTATCTCAAATTTATCATTCTTTATAGCTGAGTAGTAATCCATTATACACAGATATCACCTTTTCTTTACCTAGTTGTCTACTGATGGGTATACAGGCTGCTTCCAGGATTTAGCTATTAGGAATTGTGTGGCTATAAATACTGGTATACATGTATCGTTGTACTATGATGTCTTAAGCTCTTTGGGGAAGACACTTAGAAGAGGGAGAGCTGGGTCACATGGAATTTCTAATTTCAGTTCTTTGAGAAATCTCCATACTGATTTCCGTAATGATTATAGTAGTTGCCATTCCCACCAACAATGAGGGAGTGTTCTTTTTTTCACTACAGCCCTGCCAGCATTTGTTATTGATTTTTTAATGATTGCCATTCTTTCAGGAGTGAGATGGAATCTTAACATTGTTTTAATTTGCATTTCTCTACTAGCCAGAGATGTTGAGCATTTTTTTCACATATTTGTTGACCATTTGTATTTCTCCCTCTGTGAAGTGTTTGCTCATTTTTCTTGCCCATTTCTTGAGTGAGTCTTTAAATTTAGGTGGTTTAGTTTTATTGAATTCTTTATATATTCTAGATATTAGTCCTCTGTTTGAAGAGTAGGTGGCAGAATTTTTTCCATTTCTGTGGGTTGTCTCTTCACTGTACTAATTGATTCTTTTGGTGTACAGAAGCTTTTTAGTCTGATATAATCTCATCTGTTCATTCTTGCTGTTATTTCTTGTACACTTGAGGTTCTGTTTAGAAGGTCTCTTCTACACATATGTCTTCAAGTGTTTTACCTATTTTATCTTCCAGTAGATTTAATGTTTCTGCTTTAATGTTTAGATCTTTGATTCATTTTTATTTTAATTTAGTATATGGTGAGAGATACAGGTCCACTTTCAATCATTTTATTTTATTTTATTTTATTTTTTAAAAAAGTCTCAATATGTAGTTCAGGCTGGGCTTGAACTCACTATGTAGCCCAGGCTGGCCTTGAACTTGCAGCAGTCCTCTTGCCTCAGCCTCCCAAGTTCTGGGATTACAGGTGTGTGTCACCATACCTGACCCCAATTTCAATCTTCTGCAAACAGACAACCAGTTTTCCCAGCACCCCTTGTTATATAGGATATCTTTCCTCCAACATATGCTTTTGGGCCCCTTGTCAAAGACCATATAGCCAAATGTGTCTGAGGATGTTTCTGGGGATATTTCTGTATCCTCTATTTTGTTCCATTGATCCACGTATCTTTTTTTGTTCCAGCACCATACTGTTTTTATCACTTTTGCTTTGTAGTATAGATTGAAGTCAGGTATTGCTATGCTTCCCGCTTTGCTCTTGTTGCCCAAAATTGCTTTTCTATTCTGGGTCTCTTCTGTTTCCATATTAACTTTAGTATTGTTTTCTCTAGTTCTGTAAAGTATGTTGTTGGTATTTTGATTAGGACTGCATTGAATCTGTATAACAGTTTTAGGAGTGTGGCCATTTGGACAATAGTGGAACGTTCTGCCTATCCAGAAGCAGGGAACTTTTTTTTTCCCACTTTCTGATGTTCTCTTCCATTTTCTTTTTCAGAGTACTGTAGTTTTCTTTGTAGAGGTCTTTCACTTCTTTGGTTAGATTAATTCGTATTTCATTTTTTTCTCAAAGCTACTGTGAATGGTATACTTTTCATAATTTTCTTCTCATGGAGTTTATTATGATGTACACAAATGCTAATGATTTTTGCGGGGTTTTTTATGTGGGTGTGTGCTGGGGATCGAACTCAGGGCCTTGTGCTTGCAAGGCAAGCACTCTAACCACTGAGCTAAATTCCCATCCCGATTTTTGTGTGTTGATCATGTATCCTGCTCCACTGCTGAAGTTTGTTATCAATTCTAAGAGGTTTTCTTTTTTTTTTTGGTGGAGTTCTTTGGGTCTTCTAAAGTACCATGTCATCTGCAAATAATGATAATTTGAGTTCTTCTCCTACACGTATCCCTTTTATTTCTTTCTCTTGCCTGATTGCTTTGGCTAATGTTTCAAGTACTATGCTGTGAAGCATGACTTCTTTGAGCAGCCCCTTGACTACCTCCATAGCCTTCTCTGAATGGGTAAAAAATGTGTCAATCTAGACTTTAATAGTGGGAATCAGGACCAATATTTGTTTAACTCCTTCCCCCCACACACACACGGTGGCATGTGGGTAAAGTCTAATTGCCAGTCCTTCCCACGGTATGCTCCTCTCCTCTGTACAGGTTTTAACAAAGGCGGTGGCTTGCCAGGGTTATTGTAGGCACAGAATGGGAAAGCCTTGCAGAGCTGTCAGGTGGTCACTGCTAGTTCCAGGTCTGTGAAAATTTGAGTGACTATTTTCCATGTAGGGTTTTTGTAGCTTTCCACTGCATTCCTTGAGGAAGGACCAGTTTGAATGGTTCCTCAGGATTGGGTCTGTAACCTGCCTGGGACGATAGGCTGTCTCCAATTTTACTAGTAAATCTCTTCTTAGTAAGGGAGTAGGACACTGTGGAACAATGAAACACTCATGGTTGAATATTTGACCTTTGACCTGTCAGAGCAGGTGTAAAGAAGCTCTGACTAGGAGTCCTCCAACCTCAATTATGGCCATAGATCTAGAAGAGGGTTTTCCAGAGAATGAGCCACCCTTGTATCGACCAGTAATTGAACTGGTTCACCTATGATGTCGAGTGTTACCCAGGGTTCCTCACAGGGGATAGTGATATTTGCGGACAGCAGCATTGCAGGCTGCCCTGGACCTCTTCAATCGTCATCACAGCAGGCGATAAGGGTTTTGGCTGGGCAGGGCAATAAAGGAATCTGTCTTGATTCAGATACCACAGTCCCATGCTTTTCTCAAGGAATATTCATAGATTTTCCTGAATATATGTCTCTTCAAGTGTTGCCCTTAGAAAGATTTCCAGCAAATTCAAGTTTTTTAAAAATAATTATGAAAATGGTGAACATTTTCATTGGGGAATGTCAGCAGAGTTCCTCACACTGTTTTTTCTTTCTTTTTTTTCCTCACACTGTTCTTGATATAGCCACACTTTCTATTTTTCTGGAATTGATTTTGTCGACTTGCTATTGTAACCAAGTCAAATATTATTAAAATTTTTCATTTTATCATTATTTGACTTTAAGTATCATTTTTGCTAATTACATTAAAATGTATTAACAAATTTAAAGTTATTAATCTTAAAATATGCCTTTAACCGAATTTGGTGCTCGCTTTAAGCACACAACTTCTGTTTCCTTAACTGAGCCTCAGTAGGCAGAGGAGAGAGGAAAGGGCCTCACTACTATAAGATGTTGCCGGAATCCACATGTTTGAGAAACATTTTTCTGCTCATACCTACTAGATCACTCAGTGCAGGCAGGAAGTTTGGTAAGTTGAAGCAATGGACAGGGTAGAAAAAAATGTCTCTTTGTTGTCTTTATCTTCTTGTGATGACAGATCAAGACAAAGAACTGAGACAGGCCTTCAGAGAAACTGAAACTTTATCTGAGTCCTGACAAAAAGTAATGAGCGACACTTAAGATACAAGATATATTATGAAAACTCACTCACAGATGTACAATTCTAACTCCCAATAAAAGTGTTCATCCCAAGAGTTACAGCGTATGTACACACATACGCATACATTCAAAATTTTCCAGAGTACATAAGCACGATGATTGCATCCAAATGCAACACAAACAGATGTGGGGGTTATGGTTGGAATCAAGTAGGACCCAGAAAACAGAAATAATATATATTGTGTGTGAGAGTCCTTATTATTTCAAAATTATTACATCATTTTTCTTTCGATGTTTCTATTTTACATTGTGCCTCCAGCAGAGTGGGAACTTGAACCCAGGTCACCCGTCCTTGTTATATTTATTAATTGGTTTTTGGTGCTGGGCATTGTAACCAGGGCCTCAAGTGTGCTAAGAACATGAACTGCACTGAACTGCACCTCTAGCTACTTTACATTTTAATTACACTTTAAATCATATTTACAATTTATTTAGACCTAACTCTACTTATGCAGCTTATCGATAAAGTTCTTACTGAACGAGGCCCATTTTGCCCACTATACACTATGCCAATCACTGAGACAACAAGTTTTGCAATGGGGACAAAATTTATTAGCCAGGTGGCTGAGAATGGAGAGGGAGCCTGGTGTCTCAAATTTACCTTCTTGAGGATAGGTTTTGGGGGATATTTATGGGATAAAGAAACAGACAATTAAGGCATGAGAAAGGGTAATTGGAGGTGAAGTAATCAGTGGACTGCACACGTATAATCAAACTTGATGGCTCTTCATGGGATCTACACTCAGAAAATGGTGGTGTTGGCACTATCGGAGGGCAGGGTTTTCATTTCCCTGAGATCAAAAGTCATACACTGGACACTTGCACAGGCCCAAATGAAGAGTTGGTGCTTTCAACAACAGCAGCCTTCGAGTCTCTGAAAAGTAACCTAGATAACCATTATCATAATCCACCTGTCAGAGGTGTTATCTCTAGCACAGCTAGTGGGAGACTAAAAACATATTGCTCAGCTAAGTGAGCGCCAAAATTAATAATTTTTAAAGTTAACTAAAAGCAAGTGAAGTAGAGGCTTTATTTAGATTTTATCTCAATTTTAAGCTGTCTGGATATCTTAAGTTATGGTCTATTCTGCTTGCTGTTTTTAAACTGCAGATGAATTAAATTTCCTTGAATTGTATGCATTTCTGCCTGCTCCCGGTCTTCTTGAGCTGTCCAAAAGGGACCTTTATCCTGCTCTTTTACCTCTATTCTGTCTTTGCTCTGAACTTTGGAAGTATAGCTGTATCTGGGTATTAAAGATTTCAGCTATTCATCTGTAAGTGTGTGTCATTCTGCTCCTATAGAAATTATTCCTCAGCTCCTCTTGCACTTACCTCTCAAGACACATACAGTGAATGATATCCACATTCTAGCAGGCCTAGATTTTTCTTTTCTATCTAAATCCTTGGACTTAATCTCTGGGTCATTTATGGAAAGGCAAGTGATCTACTCAAAACCCCTTTTGTTTGGAAGTATTCACCACAGAAAAACAAATACCATTCATCCTTCTGTGCGGCAGTGTTCCTATCTTTCCCAGGATAAGTAGAAACACAACTACTCCAGAGACACAGGAATTGATATTTGAGCTTCCCGCAGGAAGATCTTGCAACAAATATGGGTCCATACTGTCTAGAGAGATAACCATTTGGAGACTCTGTATGCAATGTCTTTCATCCAGTTCCACTAACAATGTTTACTGACCTTACGCAGTGCACCATTGTTTACTGACCTTCGTAGTGCTGGTAATATAGCAGTGAATGACATAGGTAAAATTATCTGACCTTGTAGAGCTTATGTCCAAATTGAGGAAGATAAATGAAAGTATAAATAAATAAAACACATAGTATTTGCATGGTGATATGTATCTACTAAGGATATAAGTAAGGCATAGAAGTGGGTGAGAAAGCTCTGGGGGCTGAATGCTAGGTAGAGTTGTCAGAGGTGGCCTCACCGTGTAAGTGATATTTCAGTAAATAACTGAGGGAGTTAATGCAGAAAGTCATTTACTGGGGGTGGTGGTAATGATGATGGTGGCTGCGGTGGATATTTCAAACAGAGGTAATATCAGCTGCAATTTTTGCGAATATAGATTCTGCCTGCTAGTTCTAACAGCAAGAAGAGCGGTTCTGATGGGATAATGTGGATGAAGGGGAAAGGACTAGGAGATGTGGCTAGGTATTTTGTGGTAGAGCAGACCATGTAGAGCTTTGGAAGCTATTGCAAGGACCTTGGCTTTTACTCTGAAAGAGATGGAAAAATCATTGTACAGTTCTGAATAGAATAGTTGCATTATGTAACATTTTAATAGGATCACTTTGGCTGCTTTACTGAGAAGGACTGAAGAAGCAAAATGACTGAAGATAGTTACGAGGCTATTATGAAAATCTCCCAGAAAGATTATAGTATTTTAGACAAAAATGGTAGCAGTTGTGATAGTGAGACACTGTCACATTCTGGATATATTTAGAACTGTAAATCCCTCCATATTTGCTTATGAATTAGCTATGGCGTGTGAAAGAGTAGAAATGACTGCTGGGTTTTTGGCATAAGCAGAAGGAAGGATGAATTTGCAATTAACTAGAGTGCGAAAGACTGTGGGAATTGTAGATCTGATAGTAGGAGAATCTGGAATTAGGCTTTTCACATATAGTTTGTGACATTATTTTTCATCCAAATTCTTACTGAAGAAAAATAAACATAATATACAATTAGCAATTTAAAAGTCTACAATTCAGAGTGTACAAATTAGTATATTTACAATGTTGTACAACTAGCACCTTGATCTAGTCTCAAAATATTTTTATGATCCCTAAAGGAAACCCTTTATCCATTAAGTAGTCACTCCACATTCTCTTATTATTTCTCCATCCCTGGCGACCACTAATCTGCTTTCTGTCTTTATGGATTTATCCATTCTGTATATTCCTTACATATGGAATTATACAATATATGGCGTTTGTGTCTGGCTTTTTAAATTTAGCATATGTTTGCCTAGGGTTCGCCTGTGTTGTATTGTGCATTAGAAGTATGTTCCTTTTTTGGTCAAATAATATTACATTGATGGAATATACCAAATTTTGTTTACACCTTCATCAGATGATGGAAATTTACAATGATTCCGTATTTAGGCTATTGAGGCCAGCTTTGCTATGAACATTGGTATACAAGATTATGGGTTTTTTGGATACCTGTTTTCACTTATTGTGGGTATAATAAGTGGTTAGTTTGGATTTTGCAAAATACATTTACAACTAAGTCCCTCTTTCAATAACACTATATACCACCTTATGATAACATCTTATAATAGCAAAATATTCCTAATTCCTCCTTCCCTTTCCTAATATCAGTGCTATCATGAATTTCATGTATATGATATATGCAGAGGCATATGTAATCTAATGTTGTTGCTATTATTATTTTAACAAAATGTCCTACATTTGATCAACTAATAATAAGAAAAATAAAAGTCTATACTTTACTTTTACTTATTCCTTTGTTGATGCTCTTTGTTTATTAATGTAGCTCTGAGTTTCTGGACTGTAACTTTCCTTCTTTCTAAAGAACTTCTTTTAATGTTGCTCATAATGAAGGCCTACTGGCAATAAATTCTCACATGTTTTGTTTATCTCAGGAAATATTTGTCCTTTATGTTTGAAGGAGAATTCTAGGTTGCCGGGTTTTCCCCCTCAAGACTAATACAGTATTTAACTATTTCACTGCACTCTCTTCTTTTCTCTCTGCCCTTTCATTTCATGCCCATTGTGCATATGGTACACTTTTTGTAGTTGTCCTACAGTCATTGGATAGTCTGCTGTTTTTTTCAGTTTTTTCCTCTTGATTTTTAATTTTTGAAGTTTTCATTAATAGAACCTCAAGCTCAGTGATTCTTTTCTTAGCTGCATCTAATCTTTTAATGGACCCATCAAACTTATTCTCAGTTTCTGTTATAGTATGTATCTGTAGCGTTTCTAAGATTTACACCTTCTGCTTTCTCATACATGGTACTGATGTTTGCTTTGTCTCTTCAAGTTGGCTTTTTTTCCCTTTTAGCATGTCATGTAATTTTTTCTTGAATATCAAACATGAGATAGCAGATAAAAGAAACTTCTGTAAATGGGCCTTTAGAAACATGGTGGCAAGGTATCCTATGATTTGGTCTTAGTCTTTGAGTGAGCCTATGCCTCTAGAAGATGAATTTCACAAATGTTTCTCAGTTTCTTCACCCTCCTTAGGAAAGATAAGATAGCTAGAGTGGGCTGGAGTTGAGTTTTTCCCTTTCCTCGGGTCATATAGGCTCTGATGAAAACTCAGCAGGTTAAATTATGGCTAACTAGTTTGTAGTTTCTCCTGAAAATAGACAAAGTACTGTGACATATTTCAAAATGGTTCTTTTCCCCCATTCTTTTGATGAGAGCATGAGATTTTTCTCCAGTAGTCACTATGGCAACATAGTTCAGCTCCTGGAGATATACCTCACAACACTGTGACGACCTCCTATTACTGGATCCTTCTGGAATTTTTAATTCTAAGACTTGTCAACATGGAACCTTCAGTAATCGTTAAATTACACTTCAGATTTTCCTACCTCAGCATTAATTCCCATGGCAGTTTTTGCTCCTCATGAATCTCTGCTCCTATAAGCCATATCTCTCTGTATTCAACTGTCTCTTTCCAAGCCTTGGGACAATGATTTCCCTGTGTTCTCCATCTTACAGAGTCAAGAATATTTGTTGAGTTTTTCAGTACACTCAGATTTTTACTTGTTGTTAAGAGAGCATGGATTTCCAAGCCACTTACCTGCAGGAACCAGAAGCTTTTTAACAAGAAAGGGAGGGAGGGAGGGGAGGAGGGAGAAGGGAAGGAGGGAGGGAGGAAGGAGGAAAAGATATGTCAAAAAGTCAAGAAAGAACATATAGGAGATTCCAACACAACCAGTTAGAGAAGGAGGTGCAGCTGGGTGTGGTGGTGCATACTGGTAATCTCAGCACTCGGAAGGCTGAGGCAGGATGATTGCCACATTGCCATGAGTTCAAGAACAGCCTGGGCTACATGGTAAGTTCAAGGGCCGTCTAAACTACATAGTAAGACTCAGTCTCAAAAAGAAAAAAAAAAGAAAGAAGGAAAGAGAGAAAGAAAGAAAGAAAAAGATGGAAGGAGGCGCATTGGAGAAGCCCAGACAACAGGTAATGAAGGTATTCTGAAATGAGAGAGGCAAATGCACCCAGATATGAAAAATTAACCTGAAAGACGAATCCTCTAGATTGAACCAAATATCTGGGTTGCCAAAAAAGGGGAGTAGAGCTGCCACTGATCCACTCCCCCCCACACCCCCTATACTCAGTGAAAACAACATTTTGGGAGTGGTTCTAATAGTGTGAAGGAAGAACACAGTGCTGCAGAGGATAGAGTCCTGAGATAAGATCCCTACATATATACTCCCCTTCCACCTGGAAGAAGAAACCCAAGATGGGAGTGAACTGCATCTGGGGCCCCAGGGAAGCCACAGACCTCAACTAATGAAAGGGAGAACCAGTAAGATAAAAACAGGCAATCTCTCCCACCCCGTCATCTTCCCAAACACCAAGAAACACTGTCCCTGCAGCATCCTGCCCACTGCCCACCACTCATTATCAACAAAGTCCCCTACTCTAGGCAGAGAGAGACCAAACACCACAAATCGTGGGTGGCACTGAGCTTGCTAGCAGGGACCTGCAGATCACATCCCTAGAAACACAGGGAAGGGGGAGAGAGTCAACAGATCAGGACCAGAGTGGTTCTTTCCTATTGTTTCCCAAATACTAGAAAAATCTGAGACAGCATAAATCCTGCCCAGTGCCCACCATCCCACATGGCAAAGGAAGCCTTCTGCTGAGCCTGGGCACTGGGCCAAGTTCCATGGGTTGGAAAGCAGAGCTCTTGAGACAGAAATGAAGAATGAATAAATGCCTGAGTGTGAAGGAACAAAAAGAGTCACTTGAAGCAGAGGGCTTCTGTGTACATACTGAGCAGAAGACACTTGGAGGGAGAGTGCAGATTACTATGGGATTTGCAGTGATGGGAGTGGACAAGGGAGGTCACTGGCAGAAGTTTACAGAGAATTGGAGGTTGGGCAAACTGCATCACATCCTCTTGTTCCCAAATTAATTGGGGTGGTCGGATCTTGGGACCGAGACAAAGGTCTGCAGTTGGCCGTGACCAAAGCTTGACTTGCAGTAGAAGGTGGGTCCAGAGAGACTGACACCCCTCACCACTCCTAAGAATGCAGTTAAGTAGTCCACAGGGAGGGAATTGACTGGACCACTTGCGATTAGACTATGACTACAGCATGAAGGGAACAGTGTGGACACTCTGGTGTTGTGGTCTTGTGGTCACACAGAGGTTTTTTTTTTTTTTTTATTTGTTTTCTTGCTTATATGTCTGTTCTGGGATCTCTTTGGGGTTTTCCTTTTCTTTGGTTCCTGCTTCTCTACCAATTTTTAAATTTTATTTATTTAAAAAAATTTTTTTCTTTACTTTGCTGTCTCTTGGTCTTCTGTCTCTTTACTTTTTTTTTTAATTTTTCTTCCCTATTCTTTTTATTCACTTGTTCTCATTTTCCCTCTTCCCTTCTCTCTCTCTCTCTATATATATATATGTATGTATGTGTGTATATATATATGTATGTATATATATTCAGAATCAGTGCTTTAACTCAAATGGTACCATTCATAGCCATGTTGTGGTAACCCTTAAAGAACTGTGCTTAGAGGACCCAAACAAAACTAACTACAAATATATTAACAGGTCTCAACAACCTCACGGCTTCTCTCAACCTGTAATTATACTTTCCTCCCTCTGCATCCCCTCTCCTGCCTCTCAGATCCTCTCAGCATTAACCCTTTACTCTAGACATAAAAATACTTCCAACAGAGTATGACTTTCTATCTAGTTTTCATCTATTGACACATATCCCTCATCACTTACTGACTTATCCCCTTCCTTTCCCTCTTCTTTTATCCTTCTTCCCTCCCTCCACATCCCACACTAACTGCTAGTAACACTATAGTATAGTCTGTAAGGGGCACTGATTAAGGGATGAAATTGTCAAAACAAGTTTTAATGGTCATGATTAGTGTATGGTAGGATCTGTGGATGCTGTTAGAACCAGTAGAAATTCTCTCCTTACAACACAGTGACTGGGTCCAACCTCAGTTAAACTGAATAGGTTGAAGTGGTAGAATATACTTCTTGACCCCCCCCAAATAAGCAAAGAGCACATCAGTGGAAAACAGAACCTAACTAAAGAAATCTTCATGCCAACAACAAAGTCCCTTCACCGTATACTCTCAACACACACACACACACACACACACACGCACACACACACACACACACACTAAGAGGAACATGAAAACCAAGGCAACAAAATGCCTCCATAGACTCCCAACTCTCCCAAAGCAGATTTGAATGACACTGATTGAGAAAAAATCCAAACACCAAATAGCAGATTTGTACAAAATCATCAAAGAGGAAGCAAAGAAACTTGGCTAGTTTGATGATGCTATAGCCAAACAGATAATGGAACAAATTGTCCAATGTGGTTAAAGAAGAGTCAAATAAAAAATTAGAAGAGCTAACCAAAACTATTCAAAACATGAATGACATGTATACAAAAGAAATACAGTCCATGAAAAGGCACCAAACATAAATCTGGGAGATAAAGAATTCTATTGAATAAATGAAAAGTAAAACTGACCATTGTCAGTTGAGATGTCAGGAGAGAGTGTCAGACCTTGAGGACAAGCTGGAAGCAACAAAACAATATACTCAGAGGCACCTCCTTAAAAACAACAAGACAGCAAGGAAAATTGATCCAGCAGCTACTAGGTGACGTTAAGAAGACGAACCCAAGGCTAACTGGAATTGGAGAAAAATTAGAGGGCAGTATTTTTGAAATTTAAAAACTTGTTTACAGAAATCATAGCAGAAGACTTTCCAAGTATGTGGAAAGAACTCAACATACATATAAGTGAGGCATACAGAACCCCAAATAACTATGAGGGAAGAAGCTCCCCCACAACACATCATAGTCAAAATCTCGGAAATCCAAGACATGGACAGAATCTAAAAAGCTGTCAGAGAAAAGCAAAAAACAAAACAAAACAAAAAAATCATGGATTGGGGACTTAACTCAAGTGGTTGAGCGCTTGCTTAGGAAGCACAAGGCCCTGAATTTGATCTCTAGCACCCCTCCCCAAATCACTTGTAAAAGTAAGCCCACTAGAATTACAGCTGTCTTTTCAACATAAACCTTAAAGGCCAAGAGGATTTAAGGTATTCCAAGCCCTAACAGAAAATAACTTTCAACTCAGACTAATATATGCTGCATAACAATCTTTCAAAATTGATGGTGAGGTAAAGACATTCCATGACAAAGAACATCTTAATAAATTTATTACCATCAAGTCATCACTCCAAAAGATTCTCAAGGATACCCTAGACAGAGACAATGAAGCCAATAATGCAAAAATATCTGATGGAATTAATATATCAAGCAGGTTGAACAGTTAAACAAAAAGTAAAAGATAAAGGAGTTGACAACAGAAAAAATGTAATGGCAGAAATAAGTCAATAGCTTTCAGTAATAACTCTCAATGTAAATTGCCTCAACTTCTTCAAAACACTAACCCAGTAGTTTGCTGCATACAAGAGACACATCTAATAAAAAAGAAATTCATAGACTAAAAATTAAATAATGGAAAACAATATTCCATCCATAAATATCCCCAAATCAAGCAGAGGTAACAGTTTTATTCTCAGACAGAGTAGACTTTGAGCTAAAACTAATCAGAAGAGGTGAAGAAGGTCACTATGAATTAGTTAAGGGAACAATTCAACAGGAAGAGATGACAATTATAAATACATACACACCAAATACCAGTATATCCAAATTCATAAAACAAACGCTAATGGAAATAAAAGATGAAATAAACATCAACACAATCATAGTTGGGGACCTCATTAGCCTTCTTTCACAAATAGATCAACTAAACAAAAAATAAATAAATATTAGACCTGAACCACACCTTCAAACAAATGGACTTAATAGATATCTATAAAGTGTTCTGCCCTACTGTGACAGAATACACATTCTTCTCAGCAGCACAAGGAACTTTCTCCAAAATAGACCACATACTAGTCCATGAGGCTTGTTTAATTAAATATACAAAATAATCAAAATCATCCTATATATACATCTGATTATAGCACAATGAAACTAGAAACGAATTGGAAAGGAAATGACAAAAATTTTACAAACATCTGGACATTAAATAACACACTTCTTAATATTCAATGGGTCACAGAAGAAATCAAGGAAGAAAATTAACACTTCCTAGAATGAAACAATAATGTCAGTAAAAACATAGCAGAACCTATGGGTCACAGTGAAAGTTGTTCTAATAGGGAAGTTTATTGTTGTGAATGCTTGCATTAGATAAACAAAGGAAGCTCAAACAAATAACCTAATACTGTAAATCCATATCATAGAAAAAGAACAACCCAAACTGAACCTAGTATAAGGCAGGAAATCAAATAGATCAGAGCAGAAATTAATGAAATTGAGATTTAAAAAAATACAAAGAATCAATGAATCAAAGAGCTGGTTCTTTAAAAGAATAAAGAAAATAGACAAAAGCTTAGCAAAGAAGGACAAAAAAATTAACAAAAGAAGGAAAGAAAAGACCTATATCAATGGAATCAGAAACATAAAAGGCAAGAGAGATGGCAGATAGTGAAGCAGTGGAGCAGCCTGCCCACAGCTGACTGGCTGAGAGGGAGCACAGGTTTCCCATGGGCAGGTGGACATGCTGGGTTGCAGCCAGATGAGGGGCCTCTGAGACCAGGCTGCTCTAAAATGCTGGTGTAGGGGCTCCTGGGAGTGATGGTGGTGGGGTTGGGGAAGCGAGTGGAAGAGGTGATGGTGGAGATCAGTCTTTCAGAAAGGAGGCCCCTCAGAGATGTCTGAAGGATGCATACACAAGCCCCAAAAGCCAGCATTTGGAGGCTAAAACTCAGAAGGCAGCACTGGAAGAATGGCAGCAGAGTGGCCAGCTGGAATAAAGGAACATGAAGAGGAAAAAGAAAGGAGGAAAACACATGAAGAAAAAGATGCTGAGGAGATAAAGCAATAGAATTTATTGTATGAAATAGAAAAGAGAAAAAAACTAAAAAAGAAAAAAGAAGATAGATGAAAGTGGAAGCCATTCGTCGAAAATATGCATGATAAAAACATCATCAAAGCTGTCCAACAGCAGGAGCAAGAGGAGGAAGCTGAAAAGATTCAAATATTTCTCAAGGCAAGAAAGTGTCTTGCACAAATAAGGATAGAAAAAGAAGCTGAAACACAAAGGCTAATGGAGGAACAGAGAGAAAAAATAAATAATTTCTTGCGTGAACTAATTAAAGAGAAATTTGATAATGAAGATTTGATTATTGCTAAGGATAGTACAGAAGCAGAGGCTGAATAGGAGAAAAAAGAAGTGTGAAAAAACCCCAAAGCAGATTTAAAAGCAATTGCAGAACATTGAGCCATTACAATGAAAAATAGGAAGAAGAAAAACAAAGGAAAACAGAATCTGAACAATTGCTGGTTATCATGAAAGCAGATCAAGTTTTCAGGGAAAAGGAAAAGGAGAAAAAAAGGCAAAGCTGATATAGAAGTTTATGATGCATGTATTCAACAAATGACCAAAAATAAATTAATGCACAACAAGCAAAAGAAGCAGAATTAGAGTACTGCAGATATACTGAAACTCTTGCAGCTGAAGAGGAAGAAGAATTTCAGGGTTATGCCAGAGAAGTGATTGAGCTTGAATCTGAATCAACAGGTAAATATATTTACCCTCATGTAAAAGCTGTACAGGGTGAACCTGGAAGTGGCCGTGGACCAGCTTTCTTGGACAGAGGTGGATTAACACCAAGCTATCAAGCAAACAATTTTACTAGAGTCCAGCTCCCTTTTTATAATTCTCAGAGATCAAAACATAACAATTTACAGAAACCTAAGGGAAGGCTGGGTTTTACATGATAGAAAACTTAAAGATTGAGAAGACAAAGTTGTAGCAAATATGAATTACAAATGTAATACTGTAATATACTGTGTTAATAAAGCTGTTCATCATCTCAGTTAAAAAAATAATAATAATAAAGAAACAAGGCAAAACCAGAGTGGACACTGCTAAAATTCAGAACATCATAGTAACTACTATGAAAATTTGTACTCCAACAAATTGGAGAATCTAGAAGAAATAGAAAGATTCCTAGACACATATCAATTATGAAAACTGAGACAAGAAGACATAAAACCCTTCAACAATCCAATAACAGGAAATGAAATTGGGGCAGTAATAATAAAAACCTAGCAACTAAGAAAAGCCCAGGACTTGATGGATTCACCATCTTCAGGGAAGATGTAATGCAACCTCTTTAATGAAATCAAAAGGGAAGGAGTAACTTCCTGGAAGTTAGCATTACCCTGATTTCAAAACCAGACAAGGATTCAACTGAAAAAGAAAACTACAGGCCGATTGTTTTAATGTACATCAACATGAAAATCCTCAATAAGATACCGGCAAACAGAATGCAACAAATCATCAAAAAGATCATACATCACGACCAAGTAGGTTTTCTGCCAATATGTCCATCAATACATGAATGGATAAAGAAAATGTGGTATTTATACACAATGGAGTACCATCTGGGGTAAGGAAGGATAGAGCTGAGTCATTTGTAGGAAATGTATGCACTCGAGCTCATAATGGTGATGGAATAAACCAGACACAGGCCTAAATATTGCATGGTTTTCTCTTATATGAGAAACCAAAAATATAAATAAATTAAACAGCAAAATTAAAGTAGATAATAGGAAACAAGGAGACAGATCTTCTGCAAATGGGAAGGGTCCCAAGAGATGGAAGGAGGGGTCTGGGGAAGGAGTGGAAGGGGACATAAAAAAATTAAGATGTGTTATATAGAGGTACTTACTCCCCAGAATAATGTACTTCATTATGTACTACAAACATGTACTAATAAAAATTAAAATATAGAAAAGACCTAGTAGGCTTCATTCCAAGGATGCAAGAATGTTTCAACATATACAAATAACACCAGGTAAACAGAAGCAAGGAAAGAAATCACAAGATCATCTCAATAGATAAAGAAAAAATCTTTGACAACATCCAACATTCATTCATGATAAAAACCCCAAGGACAATAAGTGTAGGAGAAACTTATCTCAATCTGATAAAAGCCATTTATGGCAAACCTACTGCCAACATCACATTAAATGGCAAAAAGCTGAGAGCTTTCCCTCTAAAGTCAGGAACAAGACCAATATTTCCACTATCACCACCCTTGTTCAATATAGTACTTGAAATACTACCCAAAATGATCAGGCAAAGAAAAAAAAATAATAAAATGGGTACATAGAAGAGGAAAAAGCAAAATTATCATTATTTGTAGATGACATGATCTTGTACATAGAAGACCCAAAAAATTCCAGCCAAAGACTTCTAAAATTACTAAACAAAAATTCAGTAGTGTAGCTGGATACACAATCATGCATAAAATTCAAGTGTTCTTTTACACTAATAATGTACTCACCGAGAAAAAATTAGGAAAATAATACTATTTATAATAGCATCAAGAAAAAGTAAATACTTAGGAATTAACCTAACCAAGGAAATGAAAGACCTCTACAACAAAAACTACAGGATTCTGAAAAAGGAGATCAAAAATGACATCAGAGTACAGAAAGATATGCCCTGTTCCTGGATAGGGAGAACCAATATTGTCAAAATCACCATACTACCAAAACTGATATACACACTTAATCCCAGTCAAAATACCAAGAACATTCCTCACAGACCGAGAAAAAAAAAACTGCCCTAAAATTCATATAAAATCAGAAGACACCTAGAACAGCAAAAGTAATCCTGGGGGAAAAAAAGCAGGAGGTATCACAATCCTGTATTTCAACTTATACAACAAAGTTACAGTGATTAAAAAAAAAAGCATGATACTGGCTCAAAAACAGACATGCCTGTGGTGTATCTGTGGAACAAAATAGAGAAGAAACAACCCCAGGCACATTAATGCATCTGATCTTTGACAAACGGGCCCAAAGGCTTATGCTAGCAGAAAGACAGCCTCTTTAACAAATGGTACTGGGAAAAATGGTTACACACATGCAGAAGATTGAATCTAGACCTATATCTAACACCAAGCACCAAAATAAAATCAGAATGGATCAAAGATCTAAATACTAAAACAGAAACAATTTCGTGGAAGATAAAATAGCTAAAATTCTTGAAGATATGGGTACAGGAAAGGAATTTCTAAACAACACCAATTGCACAAGAAATAGCATCAAGAATCAACTAAGGTTTTGCACTGCAAAGGAAACAAGCAATAGAGTGAAGAGTTAAGCTACAGAATGGGGAAAATTTTTGTTAGCAACTCCTGTAACAGAGGACTAATATCTAGACTCTACAAAGAACTCAAAAAATTAGAGCCTTCAAAAGAAAAGAACCAATGAAAAGTTGGCAACTGAAATGAACACTTTTCAGAAGAAGAACAAATTGTCAATAAATACACGAGCAAATGTTGAACAGTTCTGGTAAATCTGACAAATGCAAAGCACACCAACATTGAGTGAGATACTAGCTTACTCCAGAAAGAATGGTTACCATCGAGAAGTCACATAATAAATGCTGACGAGGCTGTGAGGAAAAAGGCACTCTTCTACATTGTCAGTGGGAATGTAAACTAATACAACCACTATGGAAACTAGTATGGAAATTCCTCAAATAACTAAAATTAGAAATTCCATTCTACCCAGTTATTCACCTTCTAGGCATTTTTCCCAAAGAGTTAAAGACATCATACCACATCAAACCAGTTTATAGCAACAAAACTCATATTAGCTGTCTTAGTTACTTGCTCATTGTTGGGACAAAATACTCAACAACCACAAGTTAGGAGGAAAGGTTTATTTTAGCTCACAGTTTGCAGAGGTTTCAGTCCATAGTCAGCTGGTTCCAAGGAGGGCAGCATACCAAAGGGGCACAGCAGAGAAGTAGACCAGGGCAGGGCAGGCAGGAGGCAGAAAGCAGCAAGCCTTCCTTTCTCCTTTTATTCCATCCAGGCTACAAATCTGTTGGTTGGTGTCTCTTACAGTCACAGTGGACTTTCCCATTATCCACACACAGAACTACAGTACACCAACCAATAGGCTAATGCACTTAGCACACCCATAGTCTACTATCATACACCTCATATTCCAGCCACCTCCCCAAAGCTTTACCTGTGAGCTCATGAGGATTCAGGAGGCCATCTAGATATAAGCCATAACATTTGCTAAATCTTGGAAGTGGCCTGTATATCCATCAACAGATTAATGGATAACGAAAATGTGGCAATTGTTCATAATGGAGTATTATTCTGCCATAAAGAAAGATAATTTTGTGTCATTTGTGGGAAAATGGATGCATCCTGAGACAATAATGTTAAGTCAAATCAATCAGACACGCAATCTTAAATATTTCATGGTTTCTCTTACGTGAGAAACCCAATGTGAAAGCAATTTAAAAAACAAAATAAAAGACAACAGGAAACAAGGGCTAGACCTTTTGCAAATGGGAAGAGAAAAGGAGACAGGGAAAGGAAGAATCTTTGATATGTTAAGTGCATGCACCTCCTCCCTAAGATGAAAGTAAACATTATGTACTGCAAACATATACTAATAAAACATAAGTAAACAAAAAAAGAAAGATCATATATGAATCTATATCTATATAGAGAGAGCCTTAAAATATATTTAAGGTTTCAATGTTAAAATAGGAAGCATGAATAACCAGAAAGATGGAAATTATAAGAAAGAATCAAAAACAAATGCTAGAAATCAAAAATTCAGGAACAGAAAGCAAGACAAGAAGTGTAAGGAAAAATGAAATGAATAACAGCAATTTCATACTTGAAGAGAGGAGGATAAGTGTGTAGTTCTCTGTTATAAGGCACGTCACTACAAACAAAATTGTATAGAGTTATTGAAGGGAGGTGTTGATTATTAAGATACATCATGTACACGTACAAAATAACCATGTTGATTATGATCATTATGTATACAATGTACCAATACATGTTCTTGGTAAAAATAAAATTTATATTGTAAACTTGAGAGCAACCACCAAAAACCCAGAAGAAAGTGTAAGCAATATGTTAAGTGAAAAGATAAAACGGAATCATACAAAATACTCAATTAAAATCAGAAAAGGTAGATGAAGAGGAAACTTAAAAACAAATGAACAGAAAAATATTACAAAAGCAATAAATCTTAATCTACCTCTAATAATAATCACTTAAAGGTCTTCAATGCACCGCGATAAACTGGAAAAAAACCCTGATCATCTTCAGTGCCATATGTGAAGGCATCACTCTTATCCTCACAACAAAACTCACAACTCACACTTCTTTTTAATTTCATCAGAGAACAGCGATCACGGGGCAAGTCAACATTACAAAAGCTGAAGAACAGAAGCTACTGGAAAGCTTCAACCATAATTAACTAATTGCTGGAAGCTGAGTGTGGACTACCTTGTGTATCAAACTCTCAAAGGCGCCCAGTACAAGAAGGATTTCTACACTTTTATGACTTTTACTTCTGTGTTCTTTCTAGTTTCATGTGGGAAAATCAGGTAGCCTCTAGTGCTACCAGCAAGAATACCAGAAAAGTAACCATTTTGAAACATGCCTAAGGAAAAATAGTCATTCTGAAATATCCCAAGAGCATTCTAGTATCCACGTGCTCTCAAAGGAAAAATCTTACCAGATTTTCATCTCTATGAGGGAAAAGAAATGCCCATATGCGGTCCATACTAAACTTCTCGTCTCACCTATGGGATAAAAGCTGAAAAGCAATTGTGAAGGTCACGGTCTGGGGTCCAAGTGCGCTAAGACCTAATCATACCATTTAAAACACTTCGCTCCCCTGCCCCACATTACCACCACATTAACAGGCAGGAGTACTTTTAGAGTAGAGAGACCTGGCAAACACTATCTCAGCCAGGTAATCAAAATTAACATTATCAATGAAAACTAATCTGAATAAAGTATACCTTTGTTATGATGATGTGCTGATATTGACATTATTTTTATCAGTATCAGGAATCAAATCCAGGGGTACTTTATCACTGAACTATATTATATATATTTCCAGACTTTTAAAATTTTTTGTTTTGAAATAGAGTCTTGCTATATCACCCAGCCTAACCTTGAACTTGAGATCTTCATGCTTCAGGTTCCTGAATAGCTGATATTACAAGTGTGTGCCACCAGGCCTGTCCTTTGCCCATTTTAAAAGTGAATTGTTTGATTTTTGTGGTTAATTTGTAGGATTTAAAAAATACTTCATTAATCCATTATTAGTTACATGATTTGCAAATATTTTCTCACATTCCATACATAGCCTTTTCACCTTATTGTGTCCCTTGATGCACAAAAGTTATGTTTGATGTTTGCTCATTTTTATTTTTGCTGCCTCTGTTTTTGATGTCTTACTCAAGAAATTAAAGTCAAATTAAGTATCATGAAGATTCTTCTCTTACAGCTTCTTCTAAGAGTTTTATAGGCTTTGGACTTATGTTTAAGTCTCTAATTTAGTCTGAGTTAATTTTTGTTTGTGGTGTAACTAAGGGTCCAGTTTCTTTCTTTTTTTTGTAGATTTTTATTAAAATGTATCCAAAATTACACAAACTTACAGGTCATTACACAAGCTTACAGACCACAATACATTGTGCATTTTGCTTATGACAGCAAGCAATGTAAACGTTTCGTTTTTCACATGTGGACATAGTTTCCCAACACCATTTGTTGAACAGACTTTATTTTCCCTATTGAGTGATCTTGGCACCCTTGTCAAAGATAATGTGATCATATATGTAAGGGTTTATGTCTGTGCTCTGTTTCCTGTTACATCAGTCTGCATGTCTATTTTTATAACAGTACCACTCTGTGTTCCAAGTTGTGATTACTGCGGCTTTGTAGTAAGTCTGAAAATCAGCAAAGGTCAGTTCTCAAACTTTGTTGTTCTTTTCAATTTGTTTGGCTATTTTAGAGTCCCTTGAAATTTTGCATATATTTGAGAATGTTATTTTTCTGTTTCTGCAAAAATGCCATTGGGATTTATTAACTCTGTAAGTCACTTTGGGTAATACTGACATCTTGCAAATAGTTAATTTTAATTCCTGTTCATGAACAAAGAAAGCCTTTCAATTTGTTTGCATCTTCTTTAATTCCTTGCAAAAATATTCTTTTAATTGTTGGTGTATAAGTCTTTTGCCACTGTTATGGCTTGTGTCCACATGTTCCCCCCGAAGCCTCATGTACTCATAAGTGGGGCTTTTCAGAGGTGGCTGGATCTAGGGTGTGTGATCCTGGGATTAAGCGTGTGATGCTGGGATCAAGGGTGGGTGATTACTAAATTAGTCCACTGACTGGTTTGGCATAGTTCCAGGAGTGGATAATGAGAAGGTCCACCCTGGGTGTGAGTGCTACCTGCCCTGAGGGCGGGTAGTCTGGACAGAATGCAAGGGACAGAAACAGGGCTGCCGGGGCCGCTTATTGCTTGCTGCTTCTGCTGCTTCCTGCCTTCTGTGCCATGAACTGTTTTTTCTCCTCTGCGATGCCCATCCGCCATGACACCCTGCCCTGGAGCCAGCTGAGTGAGTATGAACTGAAACCTCTACAGACTGTGAGCCAAAACAAACCTTTCCTCCTTTAACTTTGGGTGTCAGGTATTTTGTCTCAGCAATGAGAAAAGTAACTAAGACAGCCACCCTGTATAGATATATTCTGAGGTATTTTATTCTTTTCAATTGTGTCAAATAGAATTTTAAAAAATTTTATTAGTATACGTTTGTAATACATAATGATTACATTCACTGTAGAGAATTGGTATATGTACAACTCAATTCTTTTTCCCCTTCCTTCCATGCCCCTTTTATTTTGCTAGCATCAGGTTCATTTATTTAACTTGTAAGTCCTTAGTTAATTATTATATATACAAATTAACTAGCAGACTAATAGACAAAAAAACCATATAATACACATAAGACAATTATACTAAATTAAGGAACACTTTTAGATATATTGTTCATTCTGGATTACAATGACCTTTTCTCCTCTCTCTCTCTCTCCCTCTCTTCCTCATATCTGTCTTTTTATTTCACAATTTATTTACATATCAAGTTTTTCATATAAGACAAACCATGTGATATTTAAACTCATGTGTCCAATTTACTTTGCTTAATATTATGTTCTCAGGGTGTGTCCATTTTCCTACAAATGACTCAAATTTATCCTTCTTTATAGCAGAGTAGCACTCCATTGAGCATAAATATTACATTTTCTTTATCCATTCATTTGTTGATGAACATATAGGCTGTTTCCAAGACTTAGCTATTATGAATTGTGGTGCTACAGACACGAGTATGTATATATCACTGTGGTATGATGCCTTTGACACTTTTGGGAAGATACCTAGAAGGGGAATAGCTGGGTCAAAGGGAATTTCTATTTTTAGTTTTTTGAGGAATCCCCATACTGATTTCCATAGTAGTTGTATCAGTTTATACTCCCACGCATGAAGAAAGGTTCTGTTTTCCCCACAGCCTCACCAGTGTTTGTTATTGTTGACTTCTTGAAGATAGCTATTCTTTCTGGAGTAAGATGGAATCTCAGTGTTGTTTTCTTTTGCATTTCTCAAATGGCCAGTGACGATGAGTGCTTTCTCATGTATTTATTGGCCATTTGTATTTCTTTATCTGAGGCATGTCAGATATTCTTTATTCATTTCAGATGCCCATTTTTATTGATCTTTAAACTTGGGGGGTCTAACTTTTTGACTTCTTTATATATTCTAGATATTAGTCCTTTGTTTAAGAGTACCTGGCAAAACTTTTCCCATTCTGTAGATTGTTCTTCATTCTGTTGGGGATTTCCTCTACTGTACAGAAGCTTATTAATTGGATGTGATCCCATTTGTTGATTCTTGCTATTATTTCTTGTACAACTGGGATTCTGTTCAGAAAGTCTTTGCCTATGCCTATATATTCAAGTGTTTTACCTATTTTGTCTTCTAGGAGATTAAATGTTTGTGTTCTAATTTTTAGACTTTTGATCTGTTTTGGTTTTAGTTTGGTGCATGGTGAGAGAGATGGGTCTAGTTTAATCTTCGGCAAGCAGATAGGCAGTTTTCCCAGCACCATTTATTAGAGGATATTGTTTCTCCAGCAAAAAGATTTGGTGACTTTGTCAAAGATAACATAGCTGAGTGTGCCTGGAGATGATTCTGCATCTTCTATTATGTTTCATTGATCCTCAAGTCTGGTTTGTTTTGTTTTTGTTTTTTTTTTTTTTGCTAGTCCCATACTGTTTTTACCAATGTACCCTTGAAATATAACTGAGATTGTGATGCTCCTTGCCTTGCCATTGTTGCCCAGGATTGCTTTTGTTATTCTAAGTCTCTTCTGGTTCCATATGAATTGTAGGATTGCTTTCTCCAGTTCAGTAAGAAACACTGTTCGTATTCATTGGGATTGCATTAAATCTATGTAAGAATTTTGGAAGTGTGACCATTTGGACTATACTAAATCTGTCTATCCAGCAACAGGAGGTATCTTTCTATTTTCTTTCTATTTGAACCAAGAAGATTTATTAGTACATTTTAGATATACATAATGATCACATTCATCAGAGTTAATTTGTACCTATACATGATACATTTTGTTTTCTCCCCTTCCTTCCCCTCCCTTCAACTCCTTTTCCCCTCCTTATTTACAACAGCTTTATTTCCATTTTTTTCTTTTGCTTTTCTTTTCCTTTTCCCTTCCTTCCTTTCCCCCTCCCTCTCTCCCCAATTCTCTTTCCCATTTGAACATTTTCTTTCTTTTTCACAATACCTATTATACATCTTTGTCCTTATTTACGGTTTTGGTTTCTCATACCAGAGAAACAATATGATATTTACTCATGTGTGTCCGATTTATTTCACTTAAGAGTATGTTCTAAAGGTGCATCCATTTAAGTAGAAATGTATCAAATTTATCCTTTTAATGTCAGAGTAGTACTCCATTGTATAAAATCACCACATCTTTATCCATTCATCAGTTGCTGGGCATTTGAGTTGTTTCCAAGATTTAGCTATTACAAACTGCATTGCTATAAACATGGGTGTGTATATATCCCTGTGGTATGATGCTTTTAGTTTTTCTGGGAAGATATCAAGAAGAGAAATAGCTGGGTCAAATGGAATCTTTAGTTGTAGTTTTTTGAGGACTCTCCACACTGATTTCCACAATGGGTGGATAAGTCTACACTCCCACCGACAGTGGAAGAGGGTTCCTTTTTCCCCACAGCCACATCAGCATTTGTTATTGGTTGGCTTCTTGATAATAGCTCTTCTTTCTGGAGTGAGATGGAATCTCAGCATTGTTTTAATTTGCATCTCTCGAATGACCAATGATCAGTGATGTTGAACACTTTTTCATTTTTTTTTTTTCTGTTTGTACTTCATTTGAGAAGTGTTTATTCATTTCAGATGCCCATTTTTGGATTGGGTCTTTAAATTTGGGGGGTCTGGTTTTTTGAATTCTTGTTATATTTTAGGTGTTAGACCTTTGTCTGAGGAATAGCTGGCAAAATTTTTTCCACACTCCCTGGGTTGTCCTCACTCTGTTGGTGATTTCTTTTGCTATGCAAAACTTTTTAATAGGATGTGATATCAGTTGTTGATTCTTTGTACTATTTCCCGCATAGTCTGGGTTTTGTTAATAAAGTCTTTGCCTACACCTATTTCCACTTTGATCTCCTTTTTCAGAGTACTGCTGTTTTCATTGTAGAGGTCTTTCACTCCCTTGGTTAGGTTAATTTTTAAGTATTTCCCATTTCTTGATGCTATTGTGAAAGGTGTTGTTCCCGTTATTTCTCTCTCAATGAGTTTATGACTTGTGTACAGGAACACTACTGAGTTTTGAGTGCTGACTTTGTATCGTGCTATGCTACTGAATTTGTTTATTAATTCTAGGAGTTTTTTGGTGGAGTTTTTGGGGTCATCTACGTAGAAGATCATGTCATCTGCAAATAATGGTAATTTAACTTCCTTTCCTCTCCATGTCCCTTTAATTTCTTTCTCTTGTCTAATTGCTCTAGCTACTGTTTTGAAAGCTATATTGAAGGGAAGTGGTGATAACACACACTGTCTTGTTCCTGATTTTAGAGGTATAGCTTTCAGCTTCTCTCCATTTAGTTTCACGTTGGTGGTTGAGTTGTCATAGATGGCTTTTATCAGATTGAGATAAAGATCTTTTATTATACATATTTTCTTAAGGGTTGTCAGGAATGGATATTAGATTTTGTCAAATGGCTTATCTGCATCTATTGAGATGATCATGTGATTTTTGTCCTTGCTTCTGTTTATATGGTGTAGTGCCTTTATTTATTTGCATATGTTGCACCATCTCTGGATCCCTGGAATTGTTGGAAACCAGGCTGCACAGAGCCGTGACTCCAGGAATCGTACACCTGGCTAACTTGGCAAACTGGGTCAGCTGAGGAGAAGACACCCTGCACACAAAGACTCTTCCGTGTATTGTTCCAGGAGTTATTGGTTTCTTGCAGGCTGTATTGAAAACAAGTCCCTCGTTTACTAGAAGCTATATGCTATACTCATATGTTTCTTATATGTTGTCTTTGAACTTACTAATACTTACAGATAGCTTACCATATTCATTCAGAAATTAATGATCAGTGTACATGTTTCCCTGAGATAGTTCTTATGCATTGCAAATAAAATTACAGAGTAGTTGGGACCTGGCATCTGAGTTCCTTCTCAGATCCCCAGTCACCCCTTTATTCAAATTTCAGTGTGAACTCTGAGTCCTTCAATGCACCTCTCCCTCTGATCTTCCCCTTGATCGATCCTCACTCCAGGGCATGGGAATGACTCCTTTTGGTCACAATGTATGATCTTTTTGATGATTTGCTTCATTCTGTTTGCCAGTATAGTATCTTATTGAGGATTTTTGCCATCTGCATTCTTTAAAGAGATTGGCCTCTATTTCTCTTTTTTGGTTGGGTCCTGCTCTGATTTTGAAATCAGGGTAATGCTTCCTTCCAGGAATGACTTTTGGAGTACTGCTTTCCTTTCAATATCATGAAAGAGTTTGAGAAGATGTGGCATTAAATCTTCTCTAAAGTTTTTGTAGACCTCGGCAGTGAATTTCTCAGGACTTGTGCTTGTCCTAGTTTGTAGGGTTTTTAAAAATTATTTCTTCAATTTCACTGATTTTTATTGGATTATTCAGGATATTTATATCTTCTTGGTGCAGCCTTGGCAGTTTATATGTATCTAGGAATTTATCCTTTTTTTCTGAATTTTCCATTGGATTAGAGTACAGGTTCTCAAAGTAGTACTAATATTCCGGATTTCAGCAGAATCTATTGTGATTTCACTTTTTCATTTCTAATTGCATGAATTTCAGTCTTTTCTTTCCTAATTTGGTAAGATTGGTTAAGGGTTTGTCTATTTTTTTTTTAATCTTTCAAGGAACCGACTCTTCAATTCATTGATTCTTTGTATAATTTTTTTTGTTGCAATTTCATTAATTTCTGCTCTGATCTTTATACTTTTCTTCCTTGTACTAGCTTTGGGTTTGAAGTGTTCTTGTTTTTCTAGGACATTGAGGTGCATCAGATTATTTATTTGAGCTCACCCTGTTTTTCTGATGCTAGAATTCACCACTATAAACTTCCCTCTTAGGACTGCTTCATTGTGTCCCACAGGTTCCAGTATGTTATACTGGCATCATCATTTGATTGCAGAACTTGTCTAATGTCATCTGTAATTTCATCCATGATGCACTGATTATTCAAAGGGATATTATTTAATTTCCTTGTGTTTGCATAGTTTCTGTGGTGTCTTTTGCCATTGATTTCTAGTTTCATTGCATTACGACCTGATAATATGCATGGTATAATTTTGAATCTTAGGCATTTACTTAAGCATGCTCTATGGGTTATTTTGTGGTCTATTTTGGAGAAAATCCCAAGTGCCGCTGAGAAGACTGTGCATTCTATTGTTTGATAGAACACTGTAGATATCTATTCAGTTCATTTGTTCAAAGGTTTGGTTCAATTCTGATGTTCGTTAATTTTTTTGTGTGTCTAGTTGATGTGTCCATTTTTGACAGTGGTGTACTGAGGTCCCCCATTACAACTGTATTTGTGGTTATCTGATTTTTCATGTTCATTAGTGTTTGTTCTTATGAAGTTGGGTGCACTCACGTTTGATGCACACACACATATATATATAATATATATATTATATATATATATATATTTGGTGCTGGGGATTGAACTCGGGTCCTTGTGCTTGCAAGGCAAGCACTTTAACCACTGAGCTAAATCCTCAGCCCCAGTTATTATTGTTAACTATTTCTGTTGAATTGTTCCCTTAACTAATATGCATTAACTTTCTTTGTCTCTTCTGGTCAGTCTTGGCTTGAAATCCACATTGTCTGAAATTAGGATATCAATTCTTTCTTTTTCTGGGTTCCCATTGTACAGAAAATCATTCTTTGATTTTTAATCTCTGAGTTTCTTTTCAAATTAAATATGTTTCTTGAATACTGCATATTGTTGGTGTCTTAGTTACTTTTCTCTCATTGCTGAGACAAAATACCCGACACCCAAAGTTGGGGGAAGAAAGGTTTATTTGGCTCACAGTTTGTAGAGGTTTCAGTCCACGATCAGCTGAGTCCAAGGCAAGGTGGCACGGCAGACAGGCAGAAGGCAGCAAGGTAAGCAAGGGATGTAAGCAAGGGGACTAACCAGCTTCTTCCTGTATCTTATATCTTATCCAGGCTTCTAGGATTAGGGCAGTGCTAAACTAAACAGTGGATCGATTTAGTAATCATACACCCTTAATCCCAGCATCACATACTCTAGATCCAGCTATCTCTTACCACGTGAGGCTTTGGGGGGACATCTAGACACAAACCATAACAGTCGGGTTTTGTTTCTTGATCCACTCTTCCAATCTATGTCTTTTGGTTGGGGTATTGACATCATTCACAGTAAGAGCTATTACTGAGAGGTTTTAGCTTATTCTTGTCATTGAATTAATTTCCTGTGGCTGATTTCCTTATTTTCCCCATTTTGCTTAGCTGCTCATCCCACCAGGTGTATTCATACCTTTTGACTCATTGGCATCAAAGGCTTCATTGTCTCTTTTCAGGATGTCTTTGATAATTTTTTATAATGCTGGTTTGGTGGGTTATGAATTTTTTGAGGTGTTCTTTGTCTGACATAGCTTATTTCTCTGTCAATTTTAAGGAAAAGATTTGCATGGTGCATAAGTCAGAGTTGAAAGTTGTTATCTTTTAGAGCTTGAAACACTTCACTCCAAGGCCTCCTGGCCCTTAAGGTTTGAGAAGAGAAGTCTGCTGTGGTTCTAACGGGTTTAACCTTTATGTGTGATTTGTTGCCTTTCTCTGACAGTTAAGATTTTGTCCCTGTGATGGACTTCTGGTACTTTCAGTATAATATATCATGGAGAGGTTCTTTTTTTGGTCATGGCATCTTGTGGTTCTATATGCCTTGCTTATCCATATGTTTATTTCATTCACTTTATTTGGGAAGTTTTCTGCCATTATTTCTGTGAATAGGTATTTTATCCCATTTTTATTGTCTTCTCGTTTTTCACTTATTCTAATCATTCTTAAATTAGTCTTCTTTGCAACATCTGGCAGTTTTCGAAGCTATCTTTTCATGTTCTCTTATTGTTCTTAAGGTGCCTTTGAGTAGTTGGTCTTTGAAGGCATCATTGTTTTCTAGTTCTGAAATTCTGTCTTCACACTGGCCAGTTCTGTTGCCCATAATTTTTAATCTCCTGAATTTCTTACTGAAACTTTTTTATGTACTCTAATTCTTTGGTAAGCTGGTCATTCATGTTTGTATCATTGTATTTAGCTCATCTAGCATTTTATTAGAGTCTTCTGAAAGCTCCCACATCTTTTTGGTTATTACTTCCATGATCTGTTTAGTTATATTTTCTGTAATCCTGCTGAGTACTACTTTGAGCTCTTTTAGAACCTCCTCTGCTATTCTTTCAAGTAAATTGGGCATGTGGCTTATGCTATTTCCCCCCTAGGTCCCCTCTGGATTGGCTTCAGGGGAGTAGGGAGTCTTAGGAGGAATTTTTTTTTGGACTTTTCTTTTTATGTTTCTATTGTTTTTGTTTATTTTGTTTTGTGCTGAGGTTTGTGGATGCTTATCATCTAAAGACTTTGTTGTTATTATAGATATCTCTTTAGCTGATTTTCAGTGATGTAATTTTGGTATGGCTAACTGTAATCCTTTGCCACAGCCCCAAAATCTGACCACCTTGGTTAATTTGTGAGACAAGGATGCAATGTAGTTAGTCCAGCAGGCAAGTTCTCTGGGAATGTGTTCTAGTATTGTTAATGTCACAAAAGCAACCTGAGTTGGCTTACAGAGAAATAGCAACAATTGTGCCAACCTGTTCATATCAAGCAAATCAGCAACAGTACAGTCTTCCAAGACAGATTAGATATAACATACCATAAGAACCAATTATGTACCATCTTTAATCCTAGAGAAGAAATCAGAAATTATGAGGTAAACATTAAGGCCACCCAGGTATGGTTTCACAGCTAATGTGACAGTTGTATCTCCACTAATGGTAGAACAGAATTCAGCAGTAATTTTACAGAGTAAACTACAAAAGTATTAACAAAGCTTTACAATTATACTATCAAAGATATAGTGTTTGGGAATAGGGGACTGCAAGAGGAAAATTTTGAAATTTTTTTGTGGGGGGAGGGGTTCCTGGAGCCTTGGTAGGCCAGCACTCTACCACTGAGTTAAATTCCCAACCCCTGAAATCTTAAACTATGATATGAGAATGAGGAGAGAGAAGTTGTACAAAGGATCTTATATCGAAGGATATTTATAGAAATAGGCAATATTATGAGAAAAAGCTGACAAGAAATAGAAGATAAAAGAAAAAGAAGACAATAAAGAAAGAAATTGTATAGAGTAAAAATAAGAGAAATAATTAAGTAATTAAGGAGACAAAATTAAAATGGAGAAGGGAAAAACAGAGAAACAAAGAACTAAGAAAAAGAGATGAGAAGCAAGGCATAAGGACAAAGGAAGATTTCCCAATCCCCAAAAAACTGGTGAAGAAGAAAGGAGGAAAAGAAAGTAGAGAAAAAGGAAAACAAAACAAATGTACCATAAATAACACTCACACTCACAGAAAAGCAAAAACAAAACCAACCAAACAAAGAAACAGAAACAAGAACAACCAGGAGTTTCTCTGTGATTTTGAACATGTAGTTTTCCTCCAGGGTCTACAGTTCTGGGATAGTGTCTAATTCAAGATATGTCCTTGCTCTCCCTGGTTGTTACAGAAGGCAGTCAGAGCCCAGATACATGCTGGATGCTGTGAACGTCAAGCAAGCAAAAGGATTGGGGTAGGGTGCCAAGGCCGGGACTTTCAAATCCACAGGGATTCAGGCTGAGCTTGGCCTCTGGCTATGGGTTTGGGGCCCAGGTCTTTTAGTTTAAACCCCTCTGGGGGTCCTTTATCATCCCGACCATGGCTCCCTGACCACAGCTGTCTCCCGTGGCTGTCCCTCATCTAGTCACTGTGGGAGCATAACACTGGGAGCCCTGAAATGAAGCCAACCCATGGCTGCTCTGAGTCAACTGACTCATATGAAATAGTGTCCAACCACCCTCTCCAGGGGATATGGAAAGTGCTTGGACTGGAGTCACTCACCAGCAACAGACAGCATCCACCGGTCCATTCCGCTGCTGCATTTCTCCCTGAAGGTCTCCAGAGTCACCTACTTTCACTGTGTCTCTGTAGATTCGGTCTTCCTTTCTTGCAAGCCAGAAGACTGGAGGCAGGGAGAAAGTGCAGATTGCCCCTTCTTTTTTCCACACGTTGTATCTTGTTTCTTCAGTTTCTCTGTCGGTTCCAGTTTTCCGTCCAATCCTCCCTGGGTCCCAGGGATCCACCTGCCTCCTTCTTTTCTTCCCCACTTATTATTTTCCAGTGTCTGGCTTCCAGATCTCAGAGAGGCTGATTTGCTTTTGCTTATCACGTCGTCATTTTCCTGAAAGTTAGTAAAATATTTTAAAGTTCTTTTTTATTATTGTTACTGTATAGAAATGCAATTGATTGCAGCTTGTTGATTTTGTATCCTACAATTTTACTGAATTTATTGTATGAATAGTTTTCGTAGAATATTAAACTTTTTCTGCATTTATGACCAGGCCATCTGTGAACAGAGCTGATTTTAATTTTTCCTTTCCAATGTGGATGTCCGGGTGTGTGAACATGCGTGTGTCCTTCCTTCTGTCTCACTTTCCTTTTTGCCTAATTGTTCTAGCCTAATTGCAGCAGTGGGGATTGAACCCAAGGCCTTCGCGTCCAGCTATATCCTCAGGTGTTTTTTGTTTTTTGAATTGAGGCAGGGTCTCACCAAGTTGCTAAGTTGACCTAGGCTGGGATCAAACTTGCAATCCTCCTGCTTCGGCCTCCTAGAGTATTGGTAGCTAAGATTTCTAAAAGCATTTTGAATAGAAGTAGTGAAAGTGGAGATTCTACTCTTATTGCTGATTTTAAAGGAAAATTTTGCAGTTTTGCACCATTTGGTATGACGTTAGTTGTGAGCGTTTCATATGTGGCCTTTCTTATATTGGGAAATTTCCTTCTATTCTTAGTTTTTTGAGCTTTTTTTTTTTTAAGAGTAGGAATTTTATTGGGGGAGAGAAAGAGAGCGCCTGAGAGACAGGAGGGGACCCCAGTGGGTTGCCAACGAGCCCACCCTTCAGGGGAAGTTTTATAGAGCAGAATTGTGAGGCGGGTACAATGTGTGTCAAAATGATGATTAACCAATAATAGTACAAGTGCAGTCGTTTAGGTAATAGTGGTCCAATGGGGAAGAAAGTCACGTAGTAAATTGGCAAGGAGAGAACAAGGACATTCCAGGGTGGGTTGGATCCGGAGATGTTGGTCGCCCTCCTGGGTGACCTAGACTTTATCAGATGTGATCTTCAGTTCATTGTTTATCCCTCATCCAAGGGTGTGGCTCTGGTCTTTCCATCCTTATTTTGAGACCTGACCTTCAATGGATGCGCCTCCAGCCATAGTTGTAGCCTATTCTCCTCTTGTGTATTGACTCCATTGAGGGCCCAGCCCTGTCTGACTGCCTATAATATTTCTACCTTACTTCGCTGTCTATAATATTCCCCCCTCTGAAGAAGTACCCCTAACTGCGGTTAGGGGAGAACGGGCGATGTTTCCATCTAGCTGCTTCGAGCTGAGAAGGGTCGGTGTCAGGGAGACCTCAGCCAGTGACCTCTGGAGAGCTAATCTGATGGGCCTTGCGTAGAAGTCATGTTGCAGTTTAGCAGTTATGAACTCCCTTCACAAGTCGATCCAGTGGGTCCCAGTGAAAGGAGGCCGGCATATTTGTAGTTGGTTCCATCTGTATGTTCACTTGAAGTTTGGCATCCTCTCCTCTAATTATCTTGGTGTGGACCTCCAAATGATATAGGGGAAAAAACATAACTCCCAACCTGCTAGATGTCAGTTACTCTGAGTTCATGTTCCCCGAAGTCGAAGAATGAATTCTAAGGAACAAAGGAGGTTAAGAGTAGGAATTTTATTGGGAGAGAGAAAGAGAGCTCCTGAGAGACAGGAGGGGACCCGAGTGGGTTGCCTTGAGCTTTTTTTAAGTCATGAAAGTGTTTAAATTTTGTCAAATGCTTTTACTGCATCAATTGAGATGATCATATAGTTTTTGTCCTTTGCTTTATTAATAAGGCATTTGCACTAGTTTTCATCTGTTGAATCATTTTTGTTTTCCAGGAATAAATATCACAAGTTCACATCGTATCACCTTTTTATATGTTCTTGAATCCAGTTTACTACTATTTTATTGAGGATTTTTATTAATATTTATCAAGAATATAGATTTGCCTTTCTCTTTTCTTATAGTTTCTTTGTGTAGCTTTGGCATCAGAATAATGTTGGCCTCATAGAATGTGCTTGGAAGTGTCCTCTCTTCTTCAAATTATTTATAAGTTTGAGATATTGGTGTTAATTCCTATTTAAATGCTACAATTCAGCCAGGCATGGTGGTGCATGTCTGTAATCCCAGCACTTGGGGGACTGAGGCAGAAGAGTTGCAAGTTTGAGGCCAGCCTGTACTACAGAAGAATTTTAAGGCAAATATGCACGACATAGTGAGGCCTTGTTCAAAAAAATGTATAATTCACCAGTGAAGTCATTTTCATCGAGGCTTTTCTTTGTGTGTGAGGGAGCAATTATTAATTAAATCTCCTTTACATGTAAAAGTTTATTCAAAATTCTACTTCTTCATGATTCACTTTGGTAGACTGAAACAATACTTTGCTTAATTTTGATCTTTTACAGTTTGTTAAGATTTGTTTTGTAGCCTTAAGTATATTCTCTCATGTACAATATGCACTTGAGAAGAAGGACCTGATTTTTTTTGGTTCACTGTTCTGTGCGTTATCTGTTGGTTACATCTGACATGTAGTGTTGTTCAAGCTCTCTATTTTCTTATAATCTTGTCACTTTGTCATATCCATTATTGAAAATAGGATTTGAAGTCTTCTACAATTAGGTGTTGCTGTCTATTTCTCCTCTAACTTCTGTTAAATTCAATTCATATAATTAGGAAATCTGGTGTTTGTTGCATAAATATTTGTAATTGTTATTTCTTCTTGGTAAATTGAATATTATACCATTATCTAATGACCTTCCTTGTCTCTTGTAACAGTTATTGACTTAAAGTTTATTTCATCTCATATTAATATAGATATCCTTACTCATTTTTAATTATCATTATTGTTATGGTTTACATATGAATGACTCTAGTTTATCCTTTTTTATGGCAGTGTAGTACTCCATTGTGTAGAAAAATCACATTTTCTTTAGCCATTCATTGGTCATTGGGCATTTAGGTTGTTTCCAAGACTTAGCTATTACAAATTGTGTTGCTATGAACATGGTTGTGCATATATCCCTGTGGCATGATGATTTTAATTCTTCTTTGGAAGATGCCCAGTAGGGGAATAGCTGGGTCAAATGGCACCTCCAGTTGTAGTTTTTTGAGGAATCTCCATATTGATTTCCACAGTGGCTGGACCAGTCTACATTCCCACCAACAGTGGAGGAGGGTTCCTTTTTCCCCGCAGCCCCACCAGCATTTGTTATTTGTTGATTTTTTCATAAATGTGGTTCTTTCTGGAATGAGATGGAATCTTAACTTTGTTTTGATGTGCATCTCTCGAATGACTAATGATGTTGAACATTTCTTCATATATTTATTTGCCATTTTTATTTCTTCATGTGAGAAATGTTTATTCATTTCAGTTGCCCATTTTGGGATTGGGTCTTTAAATTTGAAAGGTTTAATTTTTTTGAGTTCTTTGTATATTCTAGATGTTAGACCTTTGTCTGATGGATAGCTAGCAAATATTTTTTCCCAGTCTGTGGGTTTTCGCCCTACTCTATTGGTGATTTCTTTTGCTGTGCAAAAGCTTTTTAATAGCATGTGGTCCCAAGCACTGATTCTTTGTATTGTTTCCTGTGCAGTCTGGGTTCTGTTCATAAATTTTTCTCCTTTAACAGTCCTCAAATTCTCTAAGTAGTTTGTCCCTGCCTCATCTTGGACGCTCATCTCCCCCTGGTGTCTGTCTGCAGAACTGAAGCTCTAACATACTGCAGTGCTTGCCTGTTTCCAGCAAGTTCCAAACTATCCCACCAGTTGCCAATGCGCTGACTAAAGCAAGATGGAAATCAGTCCCTTGACCAGTCCCCCAGAGAAGCTGGAATATTGGACATATGGTCCACTGTTTTGTTTTCATCCCAAGGGAGGAGCTCTGGTACAGCATGTTTTCTCCTGAATGTGTCACACAGTGCCAGGTAGGGGAAGGGTCACAGGTAGGTGTGCAAAATGCTGGACTTTTCCCTAGACCTTTTTGCTGGAATCCCTTTTTGATTTTACACTAGCCTGAATGTTGTTTCTTTGCAATTCGTCCCTATAGTTCTCACAAAATTATATTCATTATATTGTTAACTCTTTTTCTGCATGGGAATGAGGGCTTAGAGTTTCCTAGTCTGCAACCTTGTTGATGTCGACTGTAATCTACTCTATTTTTTTTACATTTCTTGAACTCATTACTCCGCCCTTTCACACATGCCAATCCCAACCATGCTAATCTAAAAAAAAAAAAATGCTAATCTCAACCATGAGCCAACAACTCATGAGACTGTGCGAAATGTGCTAAAGATCTTAGAGTTTAATGGAGGGAGTTTCACAAAGCATGTAGAGTGCTTTCCACCATCCCAATGACTTCTAGCCCTCCCCTTTATCCTTCTTCAGCTTCCTTTACAGAACAGCAAAATAAAGACTTCTTGTATTATGTTCACATAGGCCCATTAGGATCTTATTACTTATCCCAAGCATTTATTAAAATAGATGATAGGTAGTAGGTAAAAAGATAAATGTTAGATAAACAAATGGATAGATAGATGATATATAGACAGATATTGATAGATAAGATAGATGATAGATAAGTTATTGGGTGTCTTCTATGTGCAAGGTCCTTGTTCAGTGTTCTTTGGACATACAAAATGAAATGCTCAAAACATCCCTTCTCTTTTGGATCTTATTTTCTAGTGGGCTAAACATTTTATAAACAATTAACATGAAAATGAACTGAAGTATATAGTACATTGTAAAATAAGAGTTATGAGGTAAAGAAAAAGAGCAGAACAAAGGGGATCAGAACAGTATAGGGTGCTCATTTGAGAAAAATTTTACTGTGAGGGAATTAGTCATGCAGCTGTATTATAGAAGAGGATTCCTGGCAATAGAAACAGCTGAGTAAACAGCTAAAGCAGGAGCAAGCTGGGTACATTGAAGGATCTGGAAGGAAGCCAGTGTGGCTGCAGTAAAGTGAGAGGGTGAGGCAATATGGCCAGACAGGCGATAAATGAATTCTGTTAGATCTTATAAGAACACTCTAAGGATTGTAGCTTTACTCTGAGCTTGATAAGATATATGGAAGAGTTATGAGCAGAGGCGTGACATGAGATTTTGCAGGATTTCTCCGACTTTGTGTGGAGAAAAGACTGCCTGCAACAGAGTGGAAGCGATGAGATGAGGGAGGGTTTTACTGTAACGGTCCAATGAACGATGTTAGCGGTTGGAACCAGAGTGCTAACTACAGAACCGATAAAAAATGGTCAAATTGTAGACATATTTTGAAGATAAAACTAAAATATTTTCCTGACAGGTTGGTTGGCTGTTGGATATGAAAAGAAACTATTCAGGGATAAGTAAATAAATGTGAATACAATATTAAAAATAGTAATGGACATTATACTTATACTAGTGTGAGATTAAAGACTGTTTTATTTCGTTCTTTTCATTCTCTTACGTATTTTCCAATTAGAAGAGGGTAAATGTATTTTTAATAATAAAATAATATTAATCACCTATTTTTCAAATGTAGCACTGGCAAGCTTTTAAATAGAACAGTGGCCAGTACTGGTGATCATGGAGTAAAACTGGCATTTGCACATAACTATAATACTATAAATCAATAAGCTACTCTACAGAAACATATACAGACATGGAAGGAAGGCTCAGAAATGTTCTTATAGTCACATGTCACTGTTTCCACATTAAGAAATGAAGTGTGAGAAAATCAGATATTAATATAGGACACTCTAAGGGTTTAGAGTGGAAAACATTCATTTTTCACATGCAATAGTGAAAAACTGGAAAACATCTAAAAACATCCAAAATATGGAATTCTTTTATATTACTTAAAATGTAAATCCACAGTTGAAATACTTTTCTGCTATTACAAAAATCATATTTTTGAATAATATTTTCATGATATTAGGAAAGGCAGAGGGGGAAAAAAATCACCATTTGAGGAACAAAATGAGACGTTCTTAGAGTAAAGCCAAAGTTGTCAGACCGTGGTGTGGAGAAGGCAGGTCTATACTGACATCGGCACCTAATTAATGATATTGTGTCCTGTGTAAGAAAGAGTAGTGGGCAGACAGGTGTAGTCTGCATGGAACCTGGGAAGGCACATCCAAGCAGCACAAGGATGCTTCCCTTTGAGGCATTCTTCCTAGCAAAGTCTTATGACCTGGCTGCTGATAGGAACATTGAGATTTCTAACCAGAAATTCCTTCTAAAGGTTATGTGTGCACAGAGAATCTGAACGCAAGAATTCCAGCCACGGAGGTAAGCAGTCAACGCCCCTCACTCAGATGCTGAAGCCTCCAAGCTGCTTGTGACTGTTTTCCTCCACTGAAAGAGAAGGTGAACACAAGTCAGCAGAAGCCACTCAAACTGAGCTAGTGGCAACGAACTGGCATCTGTTTTATACATTAGTCTTCTGTGAGTCTGATTGTCATGGGTAAGCATTTGATGATGGATTTTTGTTGAGCGTCCACACCCTGAAGCATGGTGACTCACAGGACTTGCCAAAGGGTGGCTAGTCTAAGAAGCCAGCTGCTTCTGTATAAGAGACCTCTAAGAGGGCTTCTAACTGGAACAAGTGATGTGCCAAACACCTCCAGTGCATTTCCTCAGTTCAGAGAGCTGAGAAAAGGAAGAAGATATATTGATGAGGGTGGTAGTTACGTCTGTGACCACCGAATGGTTCCATGTGAATACCTCACTCTTGAATTGCCCATGTCTTCCATGCCTTTTGTATGGATCCATCCACAGATTTATTGTATGTGTATTAGGGTAGAAGGGGTAGAGGGAAAGGGGGAAAGAGCACAGTTTGTACCTCACAGCA
>PVJO010017406.1:0-39289 GCA_004026905.1 Hystrix cristata | reverse complement strand
AATGAGATATGGCTTTACACATATTAGAATGGTTCCTCTCTCTCGCTCTCTCCTCTCTCTCCCTCTCTCTCTCTCTCTCTCTCTCTCTCTCTCACACACACACACACACACACACACACACACAATCACATAAACACGTACAAACCAGAAGATAAGTATTGGCAAGAATGCTGAGAAATCAGAATCCTTGTGCAGCACCAGTAGTAAAGTAAAAATGATATAGTCCTTATGAAATCCAGCATATGCTCAAAATAGTTAAATATAGAATCAGCATGTGATCCAGCAATTCCAAATATGAGTATACAACCAAAAGAATTAAAAGCAGGGACTACAATAGTATTGCAATGTTTATGGTAGCATTATTCAAAATAGCCAAAAGATGGTTGAAATTCGTGTTGACTCATAGATAAATGAGTAAACAAAATGTAGACGATATATACAATGAAATATTATTTGACCCTATTGTAGCACGATTCTGACATGTGCTACAAATGGATGTGCTACATAATGTCCCTAAAGACATTATGTTAAGTGGAATGAGTTAGTCACAAAAGGACAAATATTGTGACTCCTACACTTACATGACGTGCCTAAAGTTGTTCGATTTGTAGAGACATAGAAAGGTAGGCTTTAGGGGCTGGAAGCTAGTGTAATGGTCAGTTATTGTTTAATGGATACAGAATTTCAATTTTTGGAAGCTAAAAATAGGCATGAAACTGGATGTACATGATGGTTTCACAGTAATCCAAATGTAATTAATGCCACTGAAGTAGACATTTAAAATTATTATAAGTGATAGATGAGAGATAGATAGATGATTGATAGATAGATAGATAGATCTCTACACCTTTCAAGAAACAATTTTAAAAGGATAGTGATACATGAAATGAATTTGCAAAAAATCACTTTAGCCTTAGTCACTGCTATGGTTTTGATCTGAATTGTCCACCAAAGTCCCAAGTGTTAAAGGCTTTGTTTCTGGGCCCAGCTACTACTGGGAGGTGGTGGAACTTTTGAGAGGTGAGGCCTGTGAGGAAGTCAGATCACAGAGGTGGTGCCCTGGAAGGAGATACTGGAATCCCTGCCTTTTGTCCTTCTCTCTGCCTCCCAGCTGCCATGGGACGAACATGCCCCCTTTTGCCATGCACTCTTGCCATGATATGCTGCCAAACCGCAGCTTCCAAAATAATGGGCCAAACTTCCATGGACTAAAAACCTCCAAAATTATGAGCAAGAATAAATTTTTTCTGCTTAAAAGTTAATTATCTTGGGTATTTCATTACAGCGACAGAAAGTTAACTAACACAGTCACATACATATTTAGGATCAAGAACATCAAAGATTTTAATTATCCAGAAAATCAGTATAGATGAAACCAGACATTTGGAGAGGCAAATGATCTCCTGGGAAATTCTGCTCCCAAGAAGAAAGAGAGGTTGAGTAAATGTGCTATGGGCCAGTTTGGGGGTGTTTTACTCTGATCTACGTTCTTTGAATGCCTTCTGTCCTAGTGTAGACCCCTTTGTCTTTCCCTACTACTATCAGTACCTTATATACAATGTACACTGTGCTCCTGGGCACCCATGACAACCAACTGGAATAACAGTAAGCTCCTGACACACACTGGGTCAGTCAGAGGTCTGTTAGTAGACTTAGATCTGGGAGATACAAAAAATGACAAAGGGAAAGAACAAAGACTGAGAATATAGGCCAGGAAGCCTATGAAAGGCCTCCCAGTAACCTCCATCTTCTGGAATTTATGCACTTGAGTGCAGCCTGAACCCAACATCTCACTTCTGACAAATAGAAGAAGCAAAAAGCAGTGAGATGTCAGTTCCAAGACTATTGTTTCAAAAAGACATAGAGACTCTGTTTTGGTTTCTCTCTCTTTATCACTTGCTCAGTATGATGGAACCAGTGACTCCGAGAGCCCTCGTGGAGAGGATAACGTTGCAAAGGGCTGAGGGAGTCAATGACCAACGAGTCCAACACCTGAAAGGAACTAAATCCCGCCAATGCCCATGCGCGTTGGGCACACATCCTCCCACAGTGAGCATTCAGGTGAGACAAAGCCCTAATCAACACCTCCATCACAATCATAAGGGAAACCTTGTGGAAGGGGCCCTCAGCCAAGTCATGCCTGGATTCCTGCCCCCACAGAACGTGTGAAATAATGAATGTGTTTCGGTTTAAGACATCAGTTATACTTCTGGCATAATTTGTTATACAGCAATTGATTACTAATACAGAGAAACAGAGTGATGAATTTCGGAAGGCAGTCATCAAAACATATAAACATGACAGTTGAGAATGGCCACATTATGCGATGTAGATAGAGCAAAGAAAAGGTTATTAAGGGAAAGAAAATGATTAACAACAGGTATCGGGGTAGAGTCAAGAGTCTGAGTGAGAATATCAGCATGGGTCCCGTGACTTGTAGGTCCCCATTCCAGTCTTTCCTGAGGTGTGGCTGTAATCCTATCTTCCTGTTTTATGAAATCTCAGATACTTTATAATAAATTGCCTCTATTTACTTTATTTACCTTAGTTGATTCCTATAACTTGTAATCAGAATCCCAAAAACCTAGAATGTACCCGTTGTACAGCTGTGCTTTTTGAAAGTAGTCAGAGATTTGACTATGAGTTTGGCAGTTTAAAGAGGCTCTTGGCCTGAGAAGTACCCAGATGTTCTGAGCCACTTGAACAGAGTCTTAAGAAACAGCGCCAGTTTCAAGAGTATGTAACTCCCAGCCTACTGTTCTAATCAATGATCAGCCATGGCAACCTCTATTTGACATCAGGTGATTTGGGTACCTCTTCAGGCTTTAGTGATCCCAGCTGAAATCTATTTGAAACACACGCTATTGCAGCTGACACAGAACAAATTGTTACCCTTTCTTCTAAAGAACATAGTGATATTTTTGGAACTTCCTTATTATATTACGTGACGGAAAAATATATCCAGAGGTGGCATATTTTAATTCTTAGAAACAGCCTAACTACATGAAATGTACTATTCTCTCTTACTCCAGTTAGATCTTTTTGCTGTTTTCTGTTTTAAAGTCATGTCACAGCCTAATCACTCACCATCTTAACAAAATTCAAAGCAGTTTATGGCTTACAATCTTGGCAATAAAACGGAGACTTAAAAGCAATAAACATCTTTGCAACAATTCATCAAGCCCTAAAAAAGCTGCCAGAATGAGTTTTAGAATGATAAGTTTGAATTTAAAAATGAAAATTTGCTCTCAGAGTGGGACTTCAAATGTCACCAATGTATTTCACAGCCAAGTTATAAACCTT
Source organism: Hystrix cristata (assembly GCA_004026905.1). NCBI lineage: Eukaryota > Metazoa > Chordata > Mammalia > Rodentia > Hystricidae > Hystrix > Hystrix cristata. The sequence continues at coordinate 35,986 of PVJO010017406.1, read as the reverse complement.
GAAAAATAACCTAGACCTCTAGCCAATAAAGATGCATGACGGAGGTTCTTCATTGCCGCCCTTTTCACCTACAATGGTCCTCTGTGTCTCTCCCTGCTGCCACCTCCACCGTGCCTGTATGCCAAAAGTCTGTGGTTCCACGATAGCCAACTGCAACAACAAATACCTGTCATAAAAAAGTATTCTAACTCAGTTTTTCCTTCTTTTTTCTCTTCAACATGAAACAGTTTCTAAATTGTTTTTACCAAAATCACCCTCAAAAACTTCCCCAACCCTGAAGTTGTGGAAAACTGTAGTGTTACCAGCTGCAGCAGCCTAGATTCATGTGCTGAGGTCTGTTTGCCTGCCGCCAACCAAATCAGAGGAAAAGGTAAAGAGGAAACAAGGATTTATCCAAAGCCAGCTCTGAGGAGACGGAGGAATGTGTTTGCCTCACATCAGCAGCTCGCTGTGCACAGGTGGGGAAGGACCTTCTGTGGTAAGCAGCAGAGGGGAGGGGAGCCAGAGACTGCGGAGCTCAACCAGCCACCCTCAGCTAACCCTTCTCTCTCTTGTGGAAAGGAAACTGGGCCCAGCCGAGCACCTGCATATTCTGTCACTTCTTTTGGGCTGGGGAGAGGAGGGCTGTTGGCTGTTGGCTCAGCCACAGGAAATTTGGAGAAGCTGCCGATCTCTAAAAGGAAAAATCTAACTGTTAAAGTTTCATTTTGCACTACTGGTGACAGTAGAGATTCTTTTTCTCTCCCCAACTGAACTTTAATTTATCCCTGCCTGGTGGCCCACTTCCCCAGGACCCTTTACCCTCTACAATGAGCCGTAGCCACACCCACCAGGGACACTCCTTTCCACCTGCGCGGATGGAGCACACTTGCCAGGGAAGCCAGGTCTGCACTGCGCTTGCCCAGCATTCTAATATTTCACTTACCTTTTTTGAATAGTAGCATAAAGCACTGTCGTAGTCATGACACTTATGATGACAGTAAAACCAGGACTATCTAGACAAGAATATTAAATGGAATGTGTAGTTTAATTTTTTTTTTAACTTTTGAAAATATGTGCCTGTATCTGTAAACATCATGTGAACATGCATCACCTTGGCAATACCAAAGAGGCCTTCTCTGTTCCCTCTGCTTGAATCACTCTTCCCAGATCTCTATCTCCTTCCTCTTCTTGGGTCTCTGCTCAGATGTTGCCTGCTGCAGAGGCTTTTCCTAGCTGTCCTTTATCGAGTAGCACTCCTGCCCCTCCACACACACCGTTCTCCATGCTTCTATAACCCTGTTCTCCTGACATGCTATCATCTGCCTTCCTTCTGTAGAACCCCAGGGCCATGCGGGCAAAAACCGTCACGTGACCAGGGCCTCAAGCAGAACCTTGGCTTCGGGAGCCTCTCGGTAAACATCAGAGGCAGAAAATTAATACGTACATTAAACCAAAAATAAAATAGAAATAGACATTTCAGTCAGTTGTGATTCTATGACTTGATGAAGTTAGCCCTCCAACTCTCTGCCTTAACTTCCAGGGACCTTTCTCTCTGCATCATCAGCTCATCTCTTTTATTGCACCCCGTTTTTTTTTTTTTTCCAGTACTTGGGATTAAACCCAGGACCTTCACACTGAGCTCTGTCCCCAGCCTTTTTTCCATTTTTATTTTTTATTTTAAGTAGCTGAGTAATCCAGGCTGGACTTAAACTTTTAATTCTCCTGCCAGCAGCATGAGATTACAAGTGTATTGCCACCATGTCTGACTTTATTACACTCTTGTCTCCAACACACTGATCTATAGATCAAGTTACTCCCTTCTGTTACATCTGAAATACTAATTTGCAGAAATTCGTACTCTCTCTGTATGAAACTAGTGACAGTGTTCATTGTGTCAGATTTTGATCAGCTCTGTACCTCTAATTATCTCCATTACTGTTGGCTTCTGTACAGATTTCTACAATACTAGAATTAAAATATCCTTACTTCTCTAAAGTGTCTTTGCACACATGGCAGCAGAAATTGTCTAGTGTAGCTTCCTTCTAAGCCCTACTTTCCCCAGTAGGATTTATGCCACTTCTAAGACCTGTGCACCTGTTTTGGCGTCGCTTAGAGTCAAACAAGTTGCCTGCTGCTACAGACCCAGGTCCCTGATCTATTTCCCTTTTGTGACTTAACTGCCTTTTCTTCTCTTCAAGCCCTGCTATGTTGGTTTGCTTTCCATTGCTGTGATAAATAACTGAGAAAAATAATTTAAAGGAAGAAACACCTATTTTGGTTCAGAATTTCAGAGACTTCAGTCCACGATCAACCTGCTCCATTGATTTTAGGTCTGTGGCAAGACAGAAACGTCACGATGGAAGGAGCATGGCAGCCAGGAAAGAGAAGAAGGAGACAGAGCAGAGGGGGCCGGGGACAAGGGACAACCTCAAGGCCTGTCCCTACGGCCTGCTCCCTTCAACTAGACCTCAGCTCCTGAGTTTCCATTGCCCCCTAACAACTATCAAACGTCAAGTTATGATGTCATCAAATTATGATGTCGTCAACGGATTAATCCACTGATACAGCCCTTCTGAAAGCTCTACCTCTGAACACATGAGCCTTTCAGGGGACATCTCAGATCTGCACCGTGATACCTGCTCCTGCCTTAGTGGAGAACCAAAGACGATTAACAGAATATGCAGAAAAATTTTGATCAAAGGGAGATGGAAGCCGAAGAAGCAACTCTTCTCCCTGCTTCTCCCTGGAGAGACTGTCCAGTGACACATAGTGTCTAAAGCTTCCTGCAACACCTCCAGTCCACCATGGAGTCGTCATCTCAGGAGCCTGCCTTGGTTCACACCCCCCCCCCCCGCTGCCGCGCTTTACTTCTTTCTTGCTTTTCTTCCTCGGGATTCACTCCTTAAAGTCATGTTGACACAAAAGTTCTATTTTAGACTTCGATTTTCTAAGGAATCAGGCCAACGTTTTAGCTTTTAGGGAAAATACAGTAACGTTGAAGCAGAGAACTACAACAAAAGCAACACAAAAGTGAAAACATGACCAAAAAAACCCAAAAATTTGTTCTGTTGCCTAGAAGTTATTGTCACTCTTATTCCTGTGTGATAAGAATAAGAATAAGAATTCCTATGTGATTCTGACTTCAAATATAGTAAGACATTTTCCCTAAGTGAGTGCTTGATTTTGCTGTTTAATTATTTGACCCCACCGATATGTGGGCTCTAAATGTGCTTTGGAACACACACGCTCTAAACACGTGTTCATGTATGTCATCGTATTTCACAGAGTTAGGAAGACAGGTGCTGTTTGGTGTGTTACATGAAAGAGCGAACTCATTTCTTCCTCCCACATGTCCTAAGAATATTTCACAATAAAACACTCCTAACCTAAGAATGCAACAGTTATGATGATCGTTTCAGTCAATGCAACTACAGAAGGTGAAGGAGTCATTGTTCAGTGAAGTATCACGGGCTCCTCACAGCAGATTACATTGACAATGTTTCAGTTTAAGTGTATCTCTAGACCAGTGAAGTTAATTCACAGGCTGAGCTTCTTCAAGTACATTGTTCAGAGCTGTTTCTCAATAATAGACACTTTATGATCTTGGTAAATCGCAGAGCTTTTCTTGAAAGCCAACAGACAAATTTTAGTAGAGAAACAGCACCTTCAGACCTTAGTGCCACAAAATCACAGGAGGACAAAAATTTGCTTAATGAGGCCAGGAGTCCAGGCATGATCCCGGTTGTAAACTCATATAATGTGAATGCTTCATATTTACTTGCAAGTTCTGCAGAAGTTAACACATGAACAAGCAATCAGCTACTTTGACCACTGACCTCTCTTGGTCAGTTGTTCACAAGGTGGAACATATTTCCCATGGAAACACTATCCTATGGGATGATCAAGTCCCCAAGCCAATGCCCGTTTAACTTCTAACATCCTTGAATCCTGGATCTGGGGTTTATTTGGGTGAAAGAAAGAAAAAAGGAAGAAAAGAACTTCCTCTGGTCTTCCCGCCCAGAGCCATAATGAACATCTTTTGAAAGGACACATTTGGGTTTAGACTCATCTCACTTTCCTTTCTTCAGCTCCTGCCTGTCTTGTAGCAGTCTTCTCGGAAGACCTCACTCACAGGAAGCCCACACATTTCTCCACATCACACCTCCCACCCACAGCGGTATCAGGGCTTCTTCTACCCATCTTGCCGGAGTCAGGGAGGCTGTTTTAGATGCTCAGATGGGCACCATACTGTTATTCACACATGGGCCTCACCAATCATGAGCCATTGTCCTTCCAGAAGTTTAGACCTGCTTGTATGGGTTGATTTTACACAAATAATTGTTAGTATGAAAGAATTTGTTAACATACAAATAACCTAAGGAAATATACCAGAACCTAACACCTTGCGTGACCAGCACCTCTAGACCAGGCCATATGGGATCCATTTCACAACGATGTAGAGAGTTCGGAGCACCAAGAAACAGAGATCAATCATATTGGTTCCTTATTCCTTATCAAATGGTAAACTATTCAGAACAGACTGGTTTTCTAGGCTTCTGTACTTTGTATCAACCTCCTACAGATGACCCTACTCTCCATAGTTTCTTCATTTCTGAAATTACAAATGTCTTGTCTTTTCCACTCTTTTCTTTTTCTTTCTTTCTTTTTTCAGTGTTGGGGATTGAACTCTAGTCTTTGGCACTGAGCTGTATCTCCAGCCGTTTCATTTACTTATTTATTTTTTATTTTGAGAGGAGTTCTCACTAAGCTGATAAGTTGTCAAGGCTGAGCTCAAACTTGTGTCTGCTTTCCAGAGTATTAGGATTGTAGGCAAGTGCCTCCACAAATGGTGGGTATGAATGAGTTTTTTAAAGAAAGAGTTTAAGATCTGTGCATATAGCTGAGTGGTAGAGTGTTTGTGTAGCATGTGGGAGGGCCTTGGTCTCAATCCCAGCACGAAAAAGACAGAGAACGGAAGAAAGAAGCAAAATAGAGATGGAGTGAAAGAGGGAAAGAGCAAGGAGGGAAAGAAGAAGGAAGGGAGGAAGGAAGGAAAGAAGGGAGGAAGGAAGGAGGGGAGGGAGGGAGAAAGGGAAGGAGGAAAGCAGGGAGGACAGAAAGGGAAGAAGGAAGGAAAGAAGAAAGGAGGGGCTTTTTTAAAGGTTCAATGTGCTCTCCCTGTCTCCCACGACAGTGCCAGGGTTTCTGCTAGAAGGAGGAGCCAGACAGAGCAGGCCTGTATGGTGGTTGCTACCTAAGCCTTCAGATGGCTGGTCACTGGGGACTGAGTAACAGGTACATAGGAGAAAATTCTGGATATCTGCATATAATGTTTTAAAGGAATTATTAGTTCATGTTAGTCTAATTAGTTCATATTAGACAAAATATGAACTTCTTTATATTCTAACATATTTAAGTCATAAAAAATACTAGATTAAATTCTAAGGGGACTATTCAGTCCTTCTCTAACTCAGCACACTGAGCTTCTACATTTGTCCCTGGAGCCTAGAAACTTCCAAGTCCCCACTTTCCCTCTCCCCTGTACTTCCCGTCTCTGGAACCTAGAGCAGTGCTTTGAGGATGAAAAGTGTTCAATAATTAGTTCTCAAAAGTCATTGTTCGTACTCAAATGTAGAAAGAAGGTGATGCCAATAACCATTGGTAAGCGTTTTCTCCCTCTAGCTTGGTAATGAAGTAGAGCCTAGCCCCATGCCTACAGCCCATCAGCTGGCCAGCCTGGCAGTTCTTGGGCCAGAAAGTATTGTGTGTTAAAACCCAGCAAGTATTTGCCCTTGTGCGAGGTGAATTAGAGAATGTCCACTGGGAGGCGGAGGAGGGAGGACAAAGCCGGTCTCTCTAGCTAGTTAAGAAGGTGCAGTTCAACAGCTTAAGAGGCTACAAACAGATCCCTGTGGAAAAGTGAGAGGCAATAGAGTAAAAGAGACAGGAGAGAGAGAGGATTTGATCCTAAGACCAGCAGCTCAGGATGGGCCCAAGAACACTCTGAGGATCTGAGGAATAGGCTGTTTGGAGGTCAGATGGAATCCAAGAAGTAGAACTGAGCAGCTACAGCACAACACAGTTCAGGAGAGAGTAGGCAAGGCCCTGGAGAGAAAGCTGCCGTGCACCAGGAGCCCACAGGTTTGAATGAACAGCTATATTTCCTTGGAGGATTCTCAGGATGAACGGTAGCTCTTGTCCATATCCACACCCTCCCCAAACTCCAAGGCTTTCTCCATTATTGCACGAATGAAAAATTTATTATAAAATAAAAGATGTGTATTGGGCAGTCTTTATGTTCTTCTTTTGTCCTCTTTTCAGTATTTATGAGACTTGAGGAAAATTCCAATTCATCTCACTGAGATGAGAAGGTCAAGGGAAGAGGTGGGAGATTTCAGGCAACAGCCTGATCAGCACAGTGCAGCAGCCACGAGACGCACCCAAAGAAGGCAGGACCCAGGGCTTCTGACTGGATCGGGACCCCCCCCCCCCCCCCGCCTGTGATCTCAGAGTCCCAGCCTTGGAGCTGCTCGGTCTGACTGACCGAGGAAGTGACTTTCTTTGTAGTCCTCCTTGCCTGTATATTGGTCTGCTGTGGATATTTGCCTTTTTGTGTTTATTATACACAATTAGAAGATTGGAATGAATGGTGTTAACATCTTGTTTTTATTCACTGATAAGAATCAGTAAGGAACCTTTCACAGAAAGAAGGCAAACATTATAAACTCAAGGAAAAGTAGGATTTGGCATTTATTCCTAAAGAATGGTCTAATAAAGTAATTTTAAACAAAATATACCTACATTTAAGAATCACCTTCTGTGGGTTGGGGGAATTAGCTCAAGTGGTACAGTGCTTGCCTAGCAAGCACAAGGCCCTGGGTTCAATCCTCAACACGGCCAAAAAAAAAAAGAAAAGAATAACCTTCTGCAAAGAAAAGCTGTTGGAGAGACTAAGTATTTTCAACATGATCAACTCAACAAACATTTCCAAGTACTTGTTATGTGCACAGCTCTGAGGAAAGCAGGAGCACAAGTTGAACAATAGTAGACACAGCTTCTGCCTCCCGATCCTAAGGAAGATGCCTCCTAATTGAAAGGGACTTGAGGGCTTCTCTCCCTTTGGCCCCTGTAAGAGAATATTATATTCCTAAGTACAACCTTTCTCTTTCCTCTGCAGTTCTTCATAACTTGTTCTGGAGAGGAGTTCAAATTTACACCACAAGAGAAATTGTGAGTTCCCCAGTGCATTTGAGATGACTGTGAAATAAATCATTGCCAGCCGGTCTATGGGAAAATCGATTCACATACAAAGACACCAAACAGAATTTCTGCACCTCACTCCTGGTTCCCAGCAGCATCACCATTTGAGGTGTTGCTCTGTGCTTTATGGACCATTTTTTTCTTTAGTGGTTTTACCGCAGATGAACGAGCCTAAGGATTCACTTGGAGAAAGAAGAGAACCTGCCCTTATGACATCACCCTTAGGATGGCCTCCCCAAACAGCTCAGATTGATGTAGTCCAAGCTGCTGGGATCAATTGCAATTACTGGCTCTGCTGTTGCCCAGTTTATTCACTCACTCCGTCTAGACTTCAATTTCTGGAGCCTTTAGTGACTCATTTTTCAACAAAATGCAAGTAATTTCACTTCACTTTGCCTTAAGCTCTATATAACCTAATATTTAATGTGCAGGGAGTAATATTATATGTTCCCCATCAAAAAGCAGTCTGCAAACGTCCCAGAGTATAACATCACTTTGACTTTGATCATAATCACATATTAACCCTCTTACTGGAATCTTAACTTTGTGAAAACTTATATCCTCAAGCCCTGTTCAAAGCTGCAATGTTGACCTACATACCTTCAATAATGCCTTTTATATCTCGTATTTTGTTGGCAGTTACTTAAAATGTTATAACTTTATGTTAGGTTGGTTTTGTGTTGTTTAACTCCTGCCATCACCTAAACCTAATTCATTATCTTAAAAGCCTAGAACAGCCAAATTGTAAAGGCTGCTTGTTCAGAGAACTTTAAACTGTGAAGTTTACAGAGTCAAAAGCAAAATCTTGGAGATTTTCAATAGCAGCCAACTATCACTCTACGAACTGATCAGGATGAGACTTGACCATGTTCTGCTTCCAAACAAGACTATTTGGGTGCAGGGCTGAAAAACTTAACAGAGATCCCACCTCTCTGCTGCTCTTGGGAGGCTCTAGCTTCTTTTCTGCCTATAGATTGTCAGAAAACTGAAGTCAGAGAACAAGGCAACATGGTGCAATCAGTTTGTTTCCAGCGTGCCTGGCCCAGTGCATTATGGCCTTGCAACTTGCTTCTACAACTTGTAATGTTCCCTAGTGACAATAGGTCCTCACCTTCATTGTGGGGTATCACTCTACAGTCTGGTGAGATGTAATATTAGGAACCAGTTCCTGAGGCAACACAGAAATTTTACTTTATTTCAAGACCCTATTTCTGCTAATCCTCTAAGATTTGAAACAGGTTTGTCCTGCTCTGAAGTTTACTTTTTCACATACATGGTTCCTGCATCTAACCAGAAAGCCCTGTGCTTTCTCTCAGGAACAAATCTCGCCAACATACTGTTTTCATTCAAGCGCCTCATATTTTATTCATTCATTACTGTCATTTTGAAATTTTCTTTATTTCAATGAAAGCTTGTTGAGAGTCCACAGTATGCCAGGAACCATTCTTGGGACAAAGCTATCTCTGTTTTCATAGTTTGTGGACCAAGAGATAATAATAGCTACAATTATTAAGTGCTGAAAACTTTATGCCATTTCCTCCTTTAGTTTTCACACCGGTCTTATGAGGAAGGCATTAGTATACCGGTATACAAGTGAGAAAAGCAGCATGCTCAAGGCCCCCCAGCAATTGGGACAGAGGGACAAATCTTTGACAGGCTGACTCTATTTTCACTCTCTGCAGCTGGCTGTCAGGACCCAACCAGGGACCCCAGCATGCCCTGCACTGCAGTTCCTCAAATCCCTGCACACACACAGACCTTCTCTCCTTCCCTCCACCATTGTGATCATGTCTCAATTACCTTTTCTTGATTATCTCCGCCTCTTCAGTAATTCACAACTACTATATCTATATTCATGACTGATTTTGCCGTATGATTACCAAATGGAAGAACATCTGTAACATACAGGTGTCTCTCCTCTGTTAATTATGGGCTTAGCAATGAGAGAAACTTTAATAACTAATATCCAAGCAAAACACTTAATGGTTACACAGTGACAGTCTACTTTTGATGGAAAATCAGAACTACAGTGAACTTTAAGCAAATTGAGTCTGTTTGCCTGAAAAACAGGAAGGCCAAAGGATGAAAGAGAGAAAGCATTTAAATTCGAGGTGACCTGTATAAGCAACTTGTTTCTCAGCTCTGGGCCTTGCTTTGCTTTTTGCTCATGAATAATACAAGAAATTTAACTCATGAAGAAAGTGAGGCTTTTCTTTCTCAATACCCCTCTGCACCCCCATGATGTAGGTAAGTTGATAAACAGCCTGCTAATAATATTAACATTTTGCAATGTACGATTCAGTGTTGTTTGCTGCAAAAACAGCCTCTTTTACTTTGAATATTTACCTTCCTGGTCCGTTGTGCTTTGCCTCCAGAAAGTGCTGGAGGTTGGCAGATATTCCTCTCTTATGATAGGTGACAGATTTCAAGAATTATTGGAGTATAACACTAAGTGATCATTTATGCATTAAAACAAAATACCGGAACTGCCTATCAGATGACAACTTGAAACAAAGGGGAAATGATTTCTATTCCTGATAAATTACCATAAAAGTTCCTGCTATGAATATTTATAAAATGTTGCTAAGAGTATATCAATTTACCAAACCTGTTTTAAAATGAGCCACCTAAGGGTTTGGTAGTATTTGGTCCTTGCTGGTAAAAGCATGATGTACGGGAGGGAGATTTTAGGATGTCTGGTTAACCTTTGGAGAGTTTACATAGAACAGAAGATGCTGGAAAACGACTTCCCCAAAGATGATGTCAAGTAAATGGTGATGCACCTCAGGTATGAAAAATAAAGAAGATAGGTCAGAATTTGGAATGCTGGGCACTGCCAGAAGGGTTCAGATAAAGGGTTGAGACCAAAATTATGAATGATGTAGTACTTTGGAAGCACATTTCTGCATGTTGCTGTAATTACTTGTAGGTGCTTGATGACTTGACTTTGACAAAAGAGGGGAATTTACTTACTTTTTATTGGATGCCAGGGACCCCCATTTAGAGTAGCTATTTTTTACCTAGCTTAGTTGAGTGGCCTTAGGCTAATAAATTAACCTCAGAGTACGTTTCTGTGACTAACCTGGCAGAGCTTATTTAAGGCTAAAGTACAATGTGCTAAATGTCTCGCCCATGAAGATGCCCCTTTTTATCTTTAGTTACTTTATTATAATTGTTATCATTATTATGAAGGCTGATGTATTTTCTGGACTGAGTTTATTTTTCTCAGCTATTCTCCTCCCTCTCTTCAGAGCATGCCCTTTTAGCATAGAAATATACTCCTCTCCTGCTGCCATAAGGCCAGTATACCCCAGACAAGGTGACCCTACAGCCTGCACCCCAGAATGAAGAGGACACATAGAACAAATGCATGGTTACCTGCACCTTACATGTAAAATGAGTTAAAACCAGCCCTGTGTGGTAAGTCACTAAGAGTTGCTGAGAGCTGCAATGGAATCAAGAAGTTGGTCTAGAACAGGAGCTTCTAGAGTTGAGGTAATTTGAACTGACAAAGCCTTCAGCTTCAGCTTTATATATTCCTGTTATTGGTCAGCTTTGCCATTTCTGGGACAAAATACCTGATACCCACAACTTAAAGGAGCAGTGGTTTAACTTGGCTCATGGCTTCAGAGGTTTTAGTCCATGGTTGGCTGGCTCTAAGGCAGAAACATCATTGTGAAGAAACACAACAGAGGAAAGCTTAGGGTTACTCAGCTCATGGCATCTTGGAAGCAGTGAGCAGAAGAGCCAGAGAGGACTAAACTAATGGGTTGATGAGATTAGTCCTCTTCAACCCATTCACCACTCTAGGAGTCTCTTGATCCAGTCAATTTGATAATCAAGATTAACTGGCACACATCTACCTCTAAAGCATTTGTTCTATCTCCTATTATATTAATTTTGAGAGTTTTTGCACGGTATCTGAGGATACTGTTATGGTTAAGTAATGGAGTATCTTCCCAAGTTGTTTAATTTCTTAGTCATTTCTCATCACTCCAGTTCATACCACACCAAAATCCCCTTCTGTTTGTGTAGAACCTCTACCCAGAACATCTTCAAGGGCAGATAGGAGTTGATACTAAGAAGTTTTAAGGCAAATTATTGAGGAAACAATGCCTTTGATGAAGTACACATTCTAAGAAACACGTCTGGCACATGTATAGGTGCAGGAAAGGTGTTTTGCTCCACCGAGAACTCTTCAAGGCCTTAGTGAGTACCTGATGTTCCGGGAACTGAAGAGAAGAAGAATGCGCTGAAGACATACTCCCTGTCTTCCATGAGACTATGGATAAAGGAAGATATGATGTTGCACAGATAGTCACAATTCTGAGCGAATATAATAAATCCCATAGAGAAAAACAAATGCTTTGAGATCACAAAGAAACAAGGGCAAACCTCTAATGGTCGTCAGAGGAAGCTCTGCAAAGCAGCCAATCATTAACCTACACTTCTGCAGGCTAGACAGCGTTTCAAGTAGCAGGTACGGTGTTGGGAAGCATTCCGCAGGGGAAAAGAACAGCAGAACAGAAGTATAAATGCAGAGAATTACAGCTATTTTCAGCAGTGAAGCATTCTGTTTGGACCAAAGTGTACATAAAGAAGTAGTGGGAAGCCAGGCTGAAGTTCAACTGTGGGAGCTAAGTCACAGAGGACCTCAGAAACTCAGAAGAGCTGAAACTTTTCTGCAAAGATATATTTCACATCTTTGAACAGGGAATGACGGGTCAGAACTACATTCATTCCAACTCTAATGTAGACAAAACAGAATCAGATACTGTAACTAAAAAGCGAGGATTAGAATGAAACAGCAAGTCTCTTTATCACAGATAGTTCAAACATATATATGCTATTTCCCCTCCCTCTCAAATATCCCACTAAAATGAGAGTCAAAAGTACCAAGTCGGTAGATTGAAAATAACGCTGAGAATGAGAAGGACTCTATCATCCAGCCAGGGATTTGGTAACTTTCTGAAAGAGATGGAAAATTGGTAAGACCACATTAGTGGATAAAAAAAGAAAGCAAAAGTACCCATTTCACACCAGCAGTGGTGATCTTCAAGAGACTTTCAAAACTCAAAATTGGCAAGAGAGGAGAGTGAACGTGGAAAACCAGGCAAAAACCTGGTGGTAGTTGAAGGTTTATCTACGAAATAACTGTATCAGTAAGTCTGCCAACCAGTCCCACTCTCACAAACTACTGATCTCTCAAGGCCCTACCAGCAGCGGAATTTACCTCCAGGCTAAACTGGGAAACTGTTCTCTAAAAATGTTATAATCCATGAAGGGAGGACCCGGGTGACTAGCCTGTGGGTTGTTAAGATTCTCTTCATTTGGGAGGACTGAATATAAACACTGAAAACTTTGACAGCGTAAAGTAATGGAACCACGAACAGGAGGAATGACCAGAGCAATATTTTCTCTCCTAATGGGTGTCTGGAGATACTGTCCAAAGGTGATGGATTAAGAGAGATCTGAGTACATTATTTAGAAGTATAAAGGTAACCAAAACAAGATCCAAAATTTATAACATAACTAACAGAAAGTGAGAAGTGGGAAATGAAGTGGAAAGAAACTGAGTTCCTCATCTTTCATAATGGGAGCTTACTAGATCCATTTACATTTTTTCAAGTACACAAGAAATATTGGTGCAGTCACATGATCTAGATTTATGGAGCTAGCCACTGGAAAAACTGAACCAGAAAAGATTAAAAATAGTGTCTCCTGCAAAACATAACTTAGATGGGGTAGGAGACTATGGATTAGAGGAAGAGGTTTTTAAATTTTATTTTGTTTGAATGTTTTAAACCATGAATAAATATTTACTGTTGAAATTTAAAAGCGAGAACATTTGGATTTTGCTTCAATGACCAGGTGACAAGCACTGCTAATAATTTATTTGTTGACCCCAATTCCTAAAATAACTACACATAGCACAAGTCCACTGTGAATTAATCTTTCTTCTCGTATTTATGGCTCGGCCTCAGCTGGTTTTTCTTGTTCTTCATCTTTATATGATTTTTTTCTCTAAGAAATAAAAAGTGTTATTTTTTGGTTTTTGGTTTTTCCTGCTGGGTAAGACCTACACTTGGGCTTACAGATGTCAATTTAATTAGCAGTTTCTAGGGTTACAGTTCCAGAAACAACTTTGGCCAATACAGCATGACTTGAGTTTTAGATGTTACTAGGACAGTCTTAAAGAATCTAATGAAGAAAATGACTGATAGTAAATGTTAAATATGTACTTGCATGTAAACAGTACTATACATTATACCTTAAAATTTAAATATGTTAATTTAGACATACCTAATTACTTCACTCTCTCCTAGCCTGGTTGACCATACACTAAAATTTGCAGGAGAGGGCTATGAGGAAGGATTTAAACAAAGATATTTTCCTAATAAGATTTCAAGTAGGCAGATGTTTGCCCCAAGGAGCTGTTCAAACAGCAGAACTTACAGAAAAACATCCTGAGAGCCAGAAAAAGAGTACATCTTTAGCTATCAAATGTTTGCATTATTTTTTAAATCCAGATCATCATCCATTTGAATTTGTAATGTACAATTTCTGAACAGGTAAAACTCAACCTTTGTCCAGTGATAAGTTTTCCACCGGAAAGACCCGGAAAACTAAATGTTTACCTTAAAAATTCTCCTGAGAATAATACTGCTTTAAAAAATGTTAATTTATACAGATATGAACTACTCAATTAGGCTCGTGCTCAGAGCAGTCTTCTCCGACAAGACCCGCCTACCATCTGTTAAGTCAACTATTTCCATTTCCAGTGATCCCAAGTTCATACTTATTGCTGCTGAGATTGAAAATCTCAGTCATAAATATCATCTGTTCTATCCCCCGTCTTCCTCTTGTATTCCTTTATATCATGCTTTTTTTTCTTCTTTTTTAATCAGCAAATTTGTAAGCAACCCCACAGAAAGGATGGGTAAATAATTTCATTTTCATGGCCCATGTCTCTGCAACAGCTTCACGCTCATGCTGGTGGCCCAGAAAGCTGTTCATTTTCCCATTGTCTTGTCAGAAACTGGTGACAGGCGAAATAGAAAATCAGCAGTCCGGAGAGGGCTGCAGGAAGGCCTCATTTTCCTTCTTTTGACAGTCTTACTATGTTGCCCAAGCTGCTCTTGAACTGTACGCTCAAGCGATCGTCCCACCTCAGCCCCACAAGCAGCTAGGACCACAGAGGTGACCAACCACCACCCCAAGCTTGAGAGCCTCATTCTTTACACACTTCTCCAGATCAGGAGTCATTTCAAGTCTAGGTATAGTCTTCTCAATTCTACAAGCTCTGACCCTGCTGGAGATTCCATAGACTTGAGTAATTAATTACTCCTACAAATAATACTTTACCAGCACTGCCTAAATTAGGATTTTAAAACCCAGAAAATCTCCAGTAAGTCCTGAGAAATTGTCACCTACCTAAATCTAGCCCTTGGCTCTTTGAAGCCTTTTTATTTTCTTATCTCTGGCAGAGAGCCTAGCAGTTGAGTTCAAGCCTTCCTTTTCATAAGATTCATTCACCCTGCTCAGTGTCACAGGACTCTGTGAAAGAGGTTATTTGGTCCAGTCCCTCACTTCAGATAGATTCAGTCTAGAATCACTTTGAAAGAGACTCCCTCTAGTAAACCTTCCTTGAATCGCATGAAATTGAGTACCTACGTTTCTTTTGTACCCAAAGGACCCAGTGCCTCCTTTTGCATAGCACTTACATCAGAAGTTCAAATTTAATTGCATATTCTGCATTTCCTATGGCCCCCTAAATGGCTAGAACTGCCTCCCATGCTCCTCCCGTGACAACAGAACTCAGGTGCCATCTCTCCAGGTATGTGTAGACTGACACTGTAGACACAGAGCTCTCAAGTCCAGGACACATTTTCATGACTACGTAAGAGAGTCCTTCTCATGTTTTACTGACTCTTGGCTTGTAGAAGTTCTTCCTTGTTCCATAAAACCTATTTCTTATTCTATACCCTGTGCTGTGAAATTCATCAGATTTCTACACAAATGATAAGCCAGATGGAACCCGCCTTTTCCAACAAGATTATATCTTTGCTATCTCTAACCCTGCAAGTGTGTGCTAGCAAGTAAAGTACTTTAGCTTTCGTGGGCCTGGGCTTCAGTCCTTGAGCCTACACTTTCTGGCCATGTGACCATCTTCAAACCAATTTCCGTATCTGTGATAGGGGCAGCATAAGGGTGCCCATTACATAGGCTGTATGAAAATAGGATAAGACAGGTCACATCAATCAACATACCTGCTGTAGTGAGTCCTCACTAATATTAGTACTACAGCATCATTATTCAATCTGTTCTATCTCCACTGGATCCTACACTTGTGTTACTTGTCCCTCTGAGGACACTGCCCCAGGAGGTTGGCTCTCAAATGTTCATTTGTTTGCTTTTGATGACTATGCCAGTTTTCTGCTGTAACGTGTAACCCCACTGTTTTCGTTATTCATTATTTTTAGTGTAACTTGCCTTTTATGGTTTCTTTGACAAATAACCTAATGATCTCCTTTTTAAAACATTTTTCTTGTCGCAATTTGTTTGTTTCTTAAGAGCAGGGACCAAACTTTGCCTAGCTCATGCCAATGAGCAACAAATCAAAAATATTTTGTCAGCATCGTCACCTTTGCCATCACATCATCGCTACACTTAACAAAACAATGGATTAGCTTGTAAACATTTTTTGTTTTAATTGTAAAAGTATGGACTGGAGTGGGTGTGTAGCTCAGTGCTACAGCATTTACCTAGCACACCCTACCCCTGATTTCTTTTGTATGAGAAACCCAAAATATGAATAAAGAGCAAAATAAAAGATAGTAAAAAACAGATCTTCTGCAAAAAGGAAGGGGACCAAGAGATGGAGATAGGTGCGACGTAGGGGAAGAGAAGGAGATGAAAAATAATTAAGATGTGTTTATGCACATGTACCAATTCCCCATCATGAATGTAGTCATTATGAACAGTAAACATGTATTAATAAAATAAAAATTTAAAAATAAAAAATTAAACACACAGATAAAATTAAAACCCCAGCATCACAAAAAGACAAAAGAGTTTAAATGGATTCATCAATATTAGTCAAATAATTTGAGCACATATAAAGAAAACTTCGTCATTCACACTCATCCATTCCCACGTCTACCCCCAACCTGAGGTACCCAGTGTTAATAAGACATATCTTTCCATATATTTATGTTGCTCATACAAACACACACACACACACACACACACACACACACACAAGCATATAGAAGTTTATACATAGAGAGATACAGTGCTACTCTTGTTTTTGTTCTTGCTTAGTCTCTTGCTCTTTTCAAAATGGATTATATTATTCACATTAGTTTAGAGCTTTCTCATATGATATCAAATAGAGATTGTTTTTAACAGCTGAATAAAAATCCATGGAATGGGTATATTCCATATTTATTTGACCTCCTCAGTATTCACAGACATGAAGATTATCACCGATTCTTATTTGACTATTAACAATGCTCCAGGAAATAGCTTCACACATGCGAGTCTTATGCATTGGACTCTTGCTTGTGTGCCATTGCTTCCCAGAAGAGGTGCTGCCAATCAAAGAGTTTATGTAATGCAGCAGGATTTGTCAGGTTACTAAAAAAACTTCAACCTTTGAGTCTAGGTTGCACAGACCCTTTAGACAATCCTAGGCTTATTTTGTATTTGTGATTTTGTACTATTTTTCTTCAAGTAATATGAATAAAAAGTTAAAATAAATAAAATCTAATGAAATTTAAACTTTGAGCTCCATGAAATCCAGAGCCCTCCCTTGAATATGTGAATTTTTAGTTTTGACAGATACTGACAGATTATTTTCCCCAAATGCCAAGGCAATTCAGGCCTCCACCAGGAATACAGGAGAGATTTTAGCAGCCCACATCCCCACCAGCACTGAAGGTCACTGCATTTCAGGTTCTTGGCAATTTGATGGTAAGCATATGGCATCATATTAATTTATGTATGCTTTATTCACTCCTGTAAGGGTAAGCATTTGCCATATGTCTACCGACTGTTTAGATTTCTTTTATGAATTTTAAAACTATTTTTCCATTGGATTGAAACCTTTTTTCATTAGTTTATAGAAACTCTTTGTATATCGTGGCTTGTCCATTCAAGCATCATCGAGCACCTACCATATTGCAGTCACTTCTATGGACTGGGGATACAGCAGTGAACAAAATCCCTGACTATATGAAGCTTATGAATCTAAGAGGAGTATGTCATAGTGGAAGAGAGAAAATAAAGTAGTGAATATGAAGGGCCCAAATAGGAGAGCTGAGCTTCTGCTTAGTTGTGCAGGACAAGCCTCACTGATAGGAGGATGCTTGAATACAGATTATCGATGTGAATCTAATGCAGAGCTGCAGAAAGAGGATCCCAGGAGGAGGGCTCAGTGAGGGCTCTGAGATGGAGTAGGCTGGTATATTGATGGAAGAGCAAGCCTGGTATGGCGGGCCATGTGGACACGGGCAAGGACAGGCAGAGGGAGATAAAGTCAGGAAGTACCTGCCAACCAGGTTATCCTGGGCCTCCTGTCTCATAATAATGGCACCAGCAAAACGGTGAGCTGGTCAAAATTCTGTTCCAAAAAGTGAATGCTTCCATTTAGAAAGATCTCTCAGATTCTGACTAGAACATACACCAGATATACTTTTATCTACTACATCTACAGCCATTGGAATATTTTTCCCCAATCTATTGTTTATCTTCTAACTTCATGCTGGTTACTACTTATTACAGATGGCTAAATTAGGTAGAGATTGATAGGCAATTACAAAGGGACCGGGCCCAAGATAAAGTCAGAACAGAGATGAGGCAAACCAGGCCTGTGGTTAAAGGTTGAGTTGATAGAAATGAGGCCCCAAGATGGAGACATGTGGCTAGGCCTACAAGCCTTCCCAGACAGAAACAGCAGTACAAAGTTTTCCTGTAACTAGCACCATCTGGTCCAGTAAGCCTGAACAATGTAACAAACCTGCAATGTAATTTTACTGTATGAAAACCTCTTTAACGAAGAGCCTCAGCGGCAACACACTCTCAGGACCCTTCCTGCCTCTCAGGAATTTTCCCTTAATAAAACTTTCTTACTCTTCACCTCCTTGTCCTTGACTCCATCTTTCGGTGTCCTGACACACAAACTCGGCACATCTAACAGGTTGGGAGTTATCTCCCTGTAACATACTGAGTATTAAAAAATAAGGACATTACATAGTTAAATTCCTTTTGCGTTTGTCTTTCTTTGTCAACCATGACTTCCTAAAATCAAATTGTGGAAATTTTTGAATTTAATCCTTTTGAATAGCTTATGGATCATCAAAGTTACAGATATAAGTATTAGAAATCCAGAGTGGAATGTGACCTCACAAAACAGTGCTTCCTTTCTCTATCTCGGGTGGTTTAAAATTACATTTCAACTCACATATAGCTTGTTTGTTTAATCTTTTGGAATGTCTGGGATGCAAACTATTTAGTTTTCAGGAAGGGACCATAGAGAGCAAGAAATCTCTACCTCAGCACTTTTCACTTACTTGTAATGCACAGTAAATCATGAGGATTAATTGCAGTCATACCTTATGTATAAGAATACGGATCTCTTCTTACTCTGGAACTGTGAACAAAAAATGTAAAAATAAGTACACAAAAGCTCATGCTTTTTAAGAAATTAAATTTTCTCTATATACTGTAATAAGTATGTTAAAAGTAACATTACATTTTAAGAAACAAGAAGGAAAAGCTTATTTGTTACATGGATAACAAGAATTAAAAAAATCTTAAATTCCATATGTATTTGGGTCTCTCAGTTTTACACATGTGTGCGTGTATGTTTGACTTTGTATGGGAGGATTAAAATGAATGCTTCAATACGCATCTGAAATTTTCATGCAGGTACAAAATGTATAGAGCTACAGTCATAAAATACGATTATAAGATTTATTCAAATAATGTGTGGAACTAAAAAATTAGGCATGTTTCACATTTCACTGACTTATTTATTTACCTTCAACACATACAACTGTTCCAAAGCCTTGGTTGTAGGATTTATGAATTTAAGTCTGACCCAATTCTTCTACATTCGTGTAGGCAGAATCTAAATCCTAATAGATACAGCACCAGATGTAACTATGGTCAATGTCCTTACTAATAGAGGGGAACAATGGCCTGGATAACATAATGAATCATATAATGCCCTCCATTGTCTCAGGTTGAATGGAGATGACAGCTGTCAGAGTGAAATAGGTGCGGGGGTTGGATGGGTACGAGCCCTGTACTCCCCGCCCCAGGCCGAATATCTTCCTGCTGAACGGCTCCTGAACACATCTTGTTTAAATTTCTACGCCACTGCTCTCCTCTCCTGTTTCATTTTCCTTTCAACTCCATCTTTTACACACCCTGCAGAGAGAAAGAATTGTCTCCTCTGCTACTCCCAACTACCTTTGATTGTCTTCCCAGGGGACTTTGCAACCTCACCACCTCCCAAGGGTGTGCTGCTAGGGGAAAGGCAGAGTGAACTGTGCCCCTTGCCACCATAAAAAGTGTGCATGGGAAATTATAGGCAAAGGTAGTCACTTTTTTTTTTTCCAATCACAGTTTATGGGTCAAACTGTGAAAGACACTTAGTGCCAGAAGTTTAATAAATGCGACGTCATATCCTTGCCTTCCTTCAGAGTTGTGGGCTGCATTTAAGCAAACTGTCAGGGCTCACCCAGAACCACATTGAGTGGTTCTATAGTTAAGCCCTGAGGTAATTTTCTTTCCCCTTGTCATGGTTGCAGGGCTCCATCTGCTCCTTTTTAAATTTTTTAATCGACATTCAGACCTTCTACACACACACACACACACACACAGACACCCATGAGCACACACACGTGGCTGCACAAACGTACACACTGACAGACGAGGCAAAAGGTTTAAGTCTCTGCAGTTTCTTCTCTTTTTGCAGTATCAAAGGTAAGTACACGGCAATTTTTGTTTACAAATTTTTATTCTAATTACTTCGGAAAAGTAACTATTGCGAAATCAGTAGAGCTACTGAATTGTATAAAACGTTTACCTGCTTGGATCCCAGTCTATTGATTCTGCTTCCATTTTATGACAAAAGTTGGAAAACTTGGTCCATTCCATCTCTCTACTCTGCTCTTACGATTGAGTTCCCTGAATATTCCTCTCCTTCCAGCATGTCCTTCTTTTAGATAAAGGTATCTCTTCTTCCAAGATCTTTGTTTTGGTCCGTTATGTGTTACTGTAGCAAAATACTTGAGCAAGATGTAGTGGCACATGACTAGACTTCCAGATACTTGGGAGACTGAGTAGGGGGATTACTTGAGCACAGGAGTTCAAGACAAGCCTGGGCAACACAGTGAGATACTATCTCTAAAACGAACAAACAAACAAAAATAAAACAAAAACCTGAGGTTGGTGCTTTATTATTAAATTTAATAAAAATTTGATAATTTTTATTAAATTACTAATAAAATAATTTTATTTAGCTCACAGTTTATCAGTCCAAGAGCATAGTGCCAGCATCTCTACATGAGCTTGGCTCTGGTGACAGCCCTACAGCTACATCACAACATGGTAGATGCCAGCATGGTGAAGCATGTGCAAGAGGGAGAGAGAACCTGAAGAGACAAGAAGTAAGCATTCAGGGAGACGCCAGCCTAAACTCTTTAAAATAACCCATTTTCAAGGAAGCTAATGCAGTCATACAAGACAGGAACAACTCCAGGAGTTCAGCACTAATCCGTTCAGAAAGACAGAGCACCGGAAGGCTTCATTCTCTTCCATTAGGCACCTTTTAAAGATTAACCCCTCAAACCCTCACACAGCATGAAGCTTCCAGCATACAAATCTCTGGGGAACATACTCAAATTATATCCAGCCCATAGCAATCTTCTTTCAAGGATTTCCCTTATTTTTTTCTAGATCAAATCCACATCCTCTGACCTACACAGAAAATATATTTGAATATACCGTATACTTTCTTTATCTAACTGGGAAGGTGAAAAAAGGACAGTTGATTAAATTATAATGAAATTTTTAAAAATGTTCCTTGATATTTGTTATGGTTGGATCTAACATATACCCCAAAAGTGTCATGTGTTGGGAAGTGGGGCTTTAAGAAAGTGATTGGATCATGGAGTTGCTATATGCATCGGTGGGTTAATTCACTAACGAGTTCATGGCCGAATATGCTGTTAGGAAGTGGGGCTGGGTGGAGGTGGTTCACTGGGGTATGACTTCGAATGGCAAATTCTGGTCCCTGGCTCCATGCCTTTCTCTCTGCTTCTTGCCTGCCTGCCATGGGCTGAGTAGCATCCCTCTGCTATGCCCTCCTGCCATGCCTTCTGCCATTTCTGCCTTGGAGCCAGCCGGCTATGGACTGCACCCAATAAAAATGTAAACCTCTCTTTTTTAAATTGTATCTGGTATTTTGTCAGAGTAACAGGAAAATGACTAATATAATATGCTTTGTGTGTGCATGTAACATATTTAGAAATCTGTATATTCCAGAGAAATGACAAAAGTAAACTTGGCAAATTCAGTTGAATCCGGACTGTAAATACAATCCTGAACATATTCTTTGTTCATAACTGAACCTATAAAACTACCCCACGATGGCATAAAGGAGACTCAAATGGAAACTCTATCAGCTCTTGCCTGAAATAGTTGGGCTGTGCAAGTTGGACTTAGGCTTCTATGCACACTTGTAAGCATGTTTAAAGGCAATCTGCTTCCACAATCATCCTTCTAAAGAAGGTCTCACCCCCACCCACTCCGCAGTGCCCTCCTTCTTTTCTCAAGCGTGCACACCTCTCACCACACTAAAGACAACCTCAGGGCCCTGGAAATCAGGAGGGACTAACATCTGTCTCAGTTATTTCCTTGCATTTTTCTCCCCTACTTTTCCCCTTAGCAATCCTTATTATGAAGATGATATGGAAATTCTATTTTAATTGTTCCATGGGCCATTTGAAAATGGAAATGTGTAATAATGTCTAATATTTACTGGTCAGTTACTATGTGTCAGTCATTGGTATAAGGGTTTATAAGTATTATAAGGGTCATGTCACAACATTCTGTAAAAAACCCTGAGAGGTGATTGTTATTATTGTTCCCATTACGAGATATGATGATTTGTTTAACTCAAACTCGATTTATCTTTCTTCTCCTCGTTCACCCTCATTATTTAGATATCAAATACATATTAAGGATTTTCAAGGCCTGAACAGTAGAGTACAGAGTTAAAAAACAAAATCTCTAACCTCAAGTAGCTTGCAGCTGAATGGGGGCTTACTGGCAAAATTAAATTTTAAAATTTTGAATTCAGTGTGATAGATGAACATGTACTGAAGGAATTGTGATTAAAAAAAAAAAAAAAAGAGGACACATACTCTACCAAGATAAGGGTAGTAGAAGAGGGAGGTGAAATAGGGTCAAAGGAGGTTTCTCAAGAAAGGTAGTGAAGGCTGAACTGAGTCTTAGGAGACAAGGAAGTAACCAGGCATTAAGCATGTGACAAGTGACAAGTTGGAGAAATGAGCTGGGCACCACATCATGAAAGACAGATAAATCATGCCAAGAAACTGACATTTTATCCTAAAATAATTGTAAGACAGAAAACGATTTTACTATAAAATATACAGAACTTTAATTATACCATTTTAATCATTTTTGAGTGAACAATTCAGAATTCAATGGTGTTTAACAAATTCATATTATTTTGTGACCATTATTATTATTCATTTTCAGAACTTCTCCGTGTTCCCCAATAAAACTTTGTACCCACTAAGAAGAAATCTTTATTACTTCTCCACCCCATCCCCAAGAACATGAAATTTTACTGTCTTTATGAAATTAACCAGATCACATAATGGAAGTCATAAATTATTTGTAACTTTGGGTCTGGCTAATTTTACTTAGCATGGTATCTTCAAAGTTCATCCATGTTAGAGCATGTGTCAGAATTCCTTCCTCTTTAAAACTGAATGATTTTCCATTGTATGGATGGCTCTCATTTTGTGTATCCATTCTTTTTCCAGTGGACATTTTAGTTGCTTCCACATTTTAGCTAGTATGAATAATCCTGCTGTGAACATATGTGTACAAATATCAGTTCAAGTCAATTCTTTTGTATGTATACTCAGAAGTCAAATTAACAAATATATAGTACTTGTTTTTGTTAATTTATTTTAATGGAACATTTTAGATGTACATAGTGATAACATTCATCATAGGGGATTTGTATCTGTACATGATATATCTTGTTGCTTCTTCTTTCCCCATCCCCCTCCCCTCCCTTCATCCCCTCCTCCCTCCTTATTTACAAAAGTTTTGTTTCCATTTTTTTCCTTCCATTTCTTATTTCTCTTGTCCCTCTGTTCCCTTACCCCTCGCCCTCCCTTGTTCCCTTTCCCATTTGGACATTTTCTTCCCTTTCCCAATATAATACCTTTTAATTTTTATTTACACTTTCAGTTTCTCACACCAGAGAAACAATGCAGTATTGTGTGTCTGATTTATTTCATTTAAGAGTATGGTCTCAAGATGCATCCATTTACCTAGAAATATCTCAAGCTTCTCATTCTTTATGGCACAGTAGTACTCCATTGTATTAAAAAACCACATTTTCTTTATCCGTCCCGCTGTTGGTGGGCATTTGGGCTGTTTCCAAGATTTAGCTATTACAAACTGTGCCGTTATAAACATGAGTGTGCATATATCACTGTGGTATGATGCTTTTAATTCTTTTGGGAAGAATTAAAGAAGGGGAATAGCTGGGTCAAATGGATTTGACCCAGCTAGTATTTCTTTTTGATAGTTCAAGGAACTACCATATGTGTTCCACAACAGTGGCATCATTTTACATTTCCATTCCCATGGCATAAAGGTTCCAATTTACCCATAACCTTCACCAACACTCATTATTTTCTGTTTTTTTTTTCTTTTTAGTAGTAACTATCCTAATAGGTGTGAAATGGTATCTCATCATGGTTTTGCTTTTCATTCCTTTATTTACAGTATTAGTGAGTCGAGCATCTTTTCACATACTAATTTGCCGTAGTGTACCTTCTTAGCCCTTTTCTCACCAAAAATGATCTTAAATATGGGGCTCATATGATCTGATTAGTATTTCAGAAAAAGGCTCTTGGTGCAGAAAGAATTCTTTGTTCACAAAGAGGTTAGAAGCTCTCCAAGACTGACAGGGCGAGGCCAGAACTGCACCGGTGCTCAGAATAGTGGAGAGAAAAAGGAGCCGAGATGGTTTAGGAGGTAAGTTTAACAAGACAGAGCCATGTGGGAAATGAGGGGGAGGGAAGAATCAGGGCTCTCCTGCAAAAGCTGAGATCCAGGCTGCAGGCACAATGCTCTGGCTACACACATTCTGCCCAACTTTTCAACACCTAATCTGAACCTCTTGAGTCTTCTTCAACTACCTCTGGATTTTCCAAGGACTTTCTCTTATTTTTTTTTTCCTAAAGATCCCCCTACTCATATTCCCTCCCACTTGTTCTTTACCTTAGCTCCCTTCCAAACCTCTTATTACCTCTTTTCTGATTGTTCAGGAGAAATTGCACTCTCATGTACTTCTGGAGGAGAAGTAGAAGGACCTGAAGAAAACTCAAATCTCTGCGGACACAATAGAAGACAAGGAAATGAGCATTTCTGTCTGTCTTTTGATTTCATATAGCCCAATGCCCTCTCCTTCAGTGAAGCAATAAATATTTCTCATACTCTTTTGAGTAGTCGTTAGCTTGCTTATCTGTCTATCTTTTCAGGAAATTTTAAACTGTAAATCTGTACGAGTGTGTGTGTGTTCGTGTGTGTGTGTGTGTGTGTGCACACGGATGCACACATGCGCCCAATAGTGATTAATTCAGGCTAGGACAATCAGAGCCAAAATATATGCTTTAGACTGTGAGAAGAAAAGATTTCATACTTCCTTTTTACATGTCCTTTAATTTTCCAAAATACAACTTTCAGCAGGTGTTATGATAAATATAACCAAGAAAGATCAAAGACACAAAATAAATGGTGAGAAAAACGTACTGAAGACTACTCAGGTTCTGTGGTAATTAACACTAAGGCAAAGTGTTGCAACACCATTAATGTGTCTAAATATGGGGTAACATCACTAAACATTATGCTGAAATGACTCAAAGTCACTTCTTCTCCTTTTTTGGACTAGTAATTATTAGGTGAGGTCAAGAAAGTCATAAAAGAGAAATATTTTATTAGGAAATTATACATTCCATATGAGATGGGTTATCACCATGAAATTAGAAAGTCTTTGATGGTCATTGGGATTTCATCCTTGGAACAAATACAGAACTGAGAATTTTTTTGGCATTTTATAAAGATTTTAAGAGTCTCATGCTCTACCGACTGAGCTAGCCGGGCCCTTTTATAAAGATTTTAACAGAGCAAGCTTTTTTCTTCTCCCACCTTTAGACTGATATTTCTTTACTATACAACAATAAAATACACTGCCAAGTTTACTTACTCGGTCAATAAAAGTAGGTTTTTAAAGTAGAAATTTTGTAGACTTGAACTTAGAAGTCATTTCCACATCTCTCATCTCTGGGAAATGATCTAGCATCCAAATACAAGGAAACAACCTTTTGACAAGGTGTTATGCTGCTATTCTGGAAAAAAAATCAACACTACTCTCCGAAAACAGAATGTGTTCTTTCTGGTAAATAAAGTTGCAGGCAATGGATGACAGTTTGTAGGAGAAAAGAGTTGTTTCAAACCCTCCAGCAGGATTTTACACTGAATAAATGCCTTAGATAAAAATCACATCTGTGAGATACAATGTCACGTAAGGCGCAGTATACAAATTTTTTTTCTTACAGTTGAATCAATAATAATAAGCAGTGTTGAAGTTGTACGCTTTTACTTTTATTACAAATTTACCTCCACCGACCCCTAGTTTTACACGAAGTATTGACTTTAGTTTTGGGTTGAAGCCAATTCAGTTGCTACTTTTAGAAAAGAAAAATCTATTGCATGGTAAATGTGGAATTAGGAGAGTCAACAGTCCCAGGACTTGATTTGTAATGTATCAGTGAATGCTGAAGTAGCTGCCGCTGCAGTCCTACTTAGTACAATCACTGACTTTGAAAAAGAAAAGCTTAAAATCAGTAAGAAAAGAAACCAATACATTGTCAGTAGGAAAATGGAAAATTAACATGGATAATAATTCATGGAAGAATTGTAAATGAGATAAGCATATGAGAAAAATATTCAATCTCCCAGTAATAAAATAAATACATTCTAATACGATAACATGATAACCTTTTGCTACTAAATTAGGACGTATAGTAAGAAATGGTGATTTCTGAGTTTGATAAGTTTGTTGGGAGTATAAAATTAGTATGGACTTTTTGTAAAGCAGTTTGATGCATGTATCAAGAGCACTCATTTTAGCCTCATAAACCTTTTGCTAGAAAGCAAATCTAAAGAAATAAAATTTGGACAGAAATTTATTTACCAATAACCTAAACAACTTTGGCAAACATATGTAAATAGTCTAAATGTATAACAATACTGGGAAAGTTAAATTATGGTTTACCCATCCTGTGGAACATAATTCCACTACTAAAAATTGTGTTAGTAAAATTTGAAAATGTTTATACCACAATGTTAGATGAAAAGAAATATTAAAAAAACACTAATATAATCTGATTCTAGTTTTTTTAATTATACATACTTATGTAAAAATTATTCTAAATAGATAAAAATTAATATCTTTATGTATTTACATGGGCAAGAAACATAATGGAATACATCGGACTTGCAATTAAAGCTACTTCTTTTATAAAGAGAGAGGAAAAAAGAAATAAATGCACCAAAATTAAATCAAATGTGATTATAACTTTTGTACCTCTCGTTTTCCAGGTTTCCCCTAGTGAGCAATGTGTCTATTAATATGTATCTGGCTGCAGCTCAACTAAAATAAGAAATGAAGGAATTGTATTGGCATTCCTATCCCAATTTCTAGGTTAGACATTGCCCAAAGAGTGGCTAAATACAGAAATCAAAAGTATTTATCAAGATTTTATTGTTCTTTTCCCAAATTACACTTCCCATGTTGACTCTCACCAAGCTCTTCCACTGGGAGTCACAGTCTAAGGGCTATTACACATGCACACAAAACAGAGATCCATTCTGATTGATCTGCCTTGAGTCTAGTGTTCAAAGTGAACCAATCACAAAGCAGGGAAATGCTGATCACCAATCCACTCTAGTAAGGTGCTCTGTCCTCTTACTTGCGCAGCCCCATCTAGGCCAAGGTGACTGAAAGTTGAGAAAGACAGTGACCCAAACAAAATTTCAAGCCGTTGTCAAGACAGAGAGAAGTAAACAATAACTGTTCAATATACATGTATTTTTTATTAGGCGAAAAAAGAATTAACAAGCTTTTCCAAAACTAGTGCTCCTACTCTTATCCATGAACTCCAAATCCATTCCTCTTTCTTGCCAGTGACATTTATTAATCCATTAGCATAATTGCGAGAATAGAACTACAGTAAGTCCCCAACTTAGGAACAAGTTCTGTTTTAGGAGAATGTTCCTAAATTGGATTCATTCATAAATCCAACAGTGAGCCCTACATATCTTTGACACAAATATACAATGTAAAGCATAAAAAACCAAAGACACACATAAAACTACAGTAATTCACCAACTATACAGTATCACTCTACACCATATAGTCAGCACACAGCAGCACAACCATGACCGTCTGGCAGACAGGTGAGCTACTGCCATGATCTGTTCCCATCTACAGATGCTAATTTGACTCTGGTTGGTATCTGAAAGTTCGCAACTTGAATGTGCGTAAGTCAGGGTCTTAGTACGCTCAGCTTGCCAATGATAATGTGTTACTCCTACACTTGTGAATGGAAGTGATACTTCTAATGAACAGAGAGAGAGAAATAAGGTAAACGTCATGTTTTGTTAGAAATCAAAGTTAAATATTGAGTAAATGAATTAAAAACTGTTATTTTCAGTACTTCACTCCGTGTCTTTTTCTCCAACTATTAGGTTAGGCCACTTACATAAAATAACAGATGTTTTGAAGTATCTGTAGAGGGGCAGAAACATTAAAAGAGACAGGGTTGTGACTCCGTGCTATTAGTTCCATCTTGCTTGATATCATTCTGCTTTATGACAGCTTTGTATGGTAACTTTTACTAGGTTAACTTTGGAAATTATTTCAAATACAGTCTTTACCTTTTTCAATGTTTGTATTGTTTTTTAGTAGCATAACTTTTGAAATGGAATATGGGCTTTTAAACCTTCCTTCACCTACTTGTGTAAGTGATTTTTATGTTTACAATCTTACTCTACCTCATGAAGGGAATTTATTCTTGAAAAATCACTTCTTAAGTGAATTTTCATGAGTGAAAAACACGATTACCATTAAATTTTATGAACATCAATTTATGCTGAGAAAACACCAAAGCCCATTACAGTTGTCTCAATTACTTCAACAGTTGCATTAGCTAAACAACCTAACGAGACCTTTTCTCTTCATTAATTATATCATAATACGGCCATTCACCTATTCTCGTTAAATTCTTACAGAGCTATTATGCAATATGTACTTAATATTCTTACACATGAGATCTGTCAGGTGCTCAAGGTTTATGTAGTTTAATTTGCATGTCAACGACAACAACAACAGCAGTAATGATCAAAAAAAATCACTGAAAACAAGGGTGAGTTATTTCCCATTCAACAATTAACTTTATATCCTTAGAACAAGAGGGTAACCCTGCTATAACACACAAACCCTATGCTTCTGGGGAATTTTGTGCATCACCATCCACGAGTGATGGTGAACAGGGCCATACAGTGTTGATGATCTGGCAAGGTTCATATGCTTGTGGTAAATTCAAGCTCCAAGTCTGCCCTTGTAAATGCCAAGACATGTCTCATAAGCCAGAGTTGGGTTCCATAATGAGACTTGGAAAAATCTCAAATTCCTGTCACTCCAGTCTGAGTTCCTCACTCTGAATCTTGGATTGCTTATATGGCAATAGTACTGAGCAAGTAACATTATGAACTCCTTTTCAAATAGTATCCTTCTAGTGTTTCATATAAGTCTGAACTAGTTGAAAATATTTTTTTGCAAATACTCAACAAAGAATCTCAATTTCCCATGTCATTGTTTAATCAGCACAAACACACTTAACAAGACATCACCAGAATGATTACTACATCAAAGGAATTTACCAGTTTAAATGGCAATATAGGTGAGCAGGCAGCTGCCAGTGTCACTGCCCCAGGCACTCACCTTCATTACAACCGGGACAGAAAACAGCCAGACTCTGGGGACCTTATACCTCATCTATGCCTCCCAGTCTTCTATTCACAACT
Source organism: Hystrix cristata (assembly GCA_004026905.1). Taxonomy (NCBI): domain Eukaryota; kingdom Metazoa; phylum Chordata; class Mammalia; order Rodentia; family Hystricidae; genus Hystrix; species Hystrix cristata. Next base: position 6,313 of record PVJO010017406.1, on the reverse strand, counting down.
GCAAATTAGGAGTCAGTCCTTCGCCCACCTTTACTACTGGCAATACTATCCTGAGAAAGCCCAGTACAAAGGCAAAAAAAAAATAAATAAATAAAATAAAATAAAATAAAAATAAAAAAAACAAAAATTCTAAAATTACAGCATGACTAACAATTCTTGAATTTTTTTCTCTCTTTTAAAGTCCCATGGAAATAGGAAATGAACTTTGCCCCCCTTCTTTTTCCTTTGCCTTGCCGGAGAGAAGTTCAATAATGAGCTAAAAATAAAGTAAGCTTCAGATTTTAAAGGTAATAATGAGATGAGAGGGAAAGTGTCCTTCAACACTGTAGAAGCAGCTTCAGCCATACTAACAATAGTTCAAAAACATAGACTCTAATAGCATCAAGTGTTCCATGTTTTGTTCAATCCATCCACACTGCATCAACAGAGTTTTCTAAAATTATGTAGAAAAAATTCTTGGAACCTTTAGGCTTCTAAAGACCTTATCTACAGGTTGTTATGGCAATTCACAGAGCGCCATTTTTAAACACATTAAACTCAGTCAAAATACACATAGAGAAATTTCAGCCATAAAAGTTCTTCCTTAGGACAAATTGTCTATCAGTCTACATATCTCTGTTTACTGGGCTTTGTTTTCTATTTTTATTTTCATTCTAGTGCTCAAGGAATACAGAATTCTGAAACAAGTGAAAAAATTGGTTGAAATCCATCATTAGGTATTTTTCATGATACATTTTATACCAGTTTTAAACTGAATGAGCATTGGTTCCACCAGATTACAAATATATTTTCCCTTGTTACTGACTTTTTATATGTGAACTTTCTCTTTTTATCAACAGACACATTTTTTCCTCCCCTAATAGCCAATATTAAGCCAGGGCCTTTTCCCTTTGTTTAAAACTCCAAAGCCTAGATGTCAATCTATTTACCAACAATTTGGATAAATAATAACCTTGCTTCTCTCTAGTAGCACTTATTTTTGTGTTAGTGTGTGGGATTTCACAAATTAGAATTTAAATATTCATTTATCTTCCCATTTGTGTCTACTGTCTTCTAGTTAGATCATAAACTATTAGAAGACAAGCAGGGTCCTTTATAACTCTCTATATCTCCAGAAGTAAAAGTACTGCACACAGGGGTGTTATCAGGTAGTTATATTCCAAATAAAAGTTACCGGGTTCTGGATTGCTCGCCTTTCCTTCTGGAGTTAGATTCCGAGTTCTTCTGCCTCAATCAAAGAACTGAACGAAATGATCCAAAAGCAGTGACAAAGTTTATTTAAGAGGCAAAATGGAGACTGGGAGAGAAACAGGCTCCGCAAAATGAGTTCAGGCCAAACAAAGAAAAACAGCGTATAAAAATAAAAATACATAACGCATCTGAGAGACATGGTACAGGCTATCATGAAAAGATATGATAGCACCGGTTCCTCATGGCTTCCTTTATTTTATTGCCCAAATCTCAGAGAAAGCGGTGAGAACTTCTACATCCGGGTCCCAAGAAGCAGGGCTGGGATCCCACGCCTCAGGCTGACGACATTCGGTCATTCTTACGAGAAGTCTACATGCAGGGCTTTGGGAACTATTCTGCATATCTAGTTCCTCAGCCAGCTTTTGCGACACCCTAATTTCCTACCTTAGGGGCACAGTAAATAAACCCCGGTTTTAAAGATAATAGCACTAAAAGAATCTTGAAGATTGTCAACTTTACCCTATTATTGTAGTAAATGAGGAAAGTGAAAAAGCATCTCGCCTGATGTTACATCCACTTAAAAATACTATATTGAAGTCAGCCAAGAGACCTTTAGAAATTCTGCCAGAAACTAACAAAGAAACAAAACTCAGATTTTTCATTTGCTAAAGTAAATAAAAGCTATTCCTGGTTTACACATCACATTAGGTTGTTTTGAAGTTCCAATTCAATTATACTGTGTCCCACTAGTACGGTTAGAAACGATGGAGCTGGGGAAGTCACGCTCTCTCACCCATTTAATTTTAAACAGCAGTCCAAGGCGTTTCCTCCTCCCATTGTAGTAAGAGAGGTTGAGAATCATCACAAAAATCAAGTAAATCTCTGACGCTCCAGGTGACAGCACATGCCTGTTGGATCTCCTAGCCTGACCATCAGTCACCTTTACCCCCAACTTTATTAAGGATTCATAAATAAACACTACATATCATGCATGTAATTAAGATCAGAGCAGATTCTGGGACAGACACACATGTTGGGAGCCCCTGAGATGACTCGACACCCTGTCAATAATTCCTGCCAATCACACCTGGAAACTCAGGAGAGACACTTGGGCTGAGGTGCACATTGTTCAAATTCCAAAAGCCTGATTTATCTCGGGGCTCCTGTTGTATATTGTGTGCTGGAATCTAGGTGTAGTGCTTTTACTTTCCTGTCACCCCAGGACTACTTCTCTGTTCAGGCCATATCTTCTGTCCGCATGGACTTGCCTTGTGTGCTACTTCCATGATCTTCAGTAAATGTAGCAGCTTGCCGCTTGCCACCAGGTGTATGCTTTACAATTTTTTTCTCATCATCCACAAGAGCCTCGGTTATAACAGCCTGCTGAGTTCATTATGTGGTAACACCAGATACAGCATGTAAGATTACTCAAATGAGACACTGCTAAGAAGAGAGGTATAAATAAATGAATGCAAGAAGGAAATTTAAAAATAGTAATGGTGAGTATTTTCTTGTTCTTGGTTCAAAACAATAGCAGAAAAATGATTACATTTAGAAAAATAGTAGCAAGGGAAAATTTAGGTCTATAGGCTGAAGGCCTCCAGAAGTGAAGATGAAAGTAAAAATAGCATAAAGCAATAGGCTAACCAGAAATCTAAACTAGACATATGGGACATTATGGTTTAATTTCTCTTCTGAATTTCTTTGTAGTTAAACTTTAATGGGATGCTGTGATGAGGAGAATTTGTATGTGAATATACAAAGAAAATCCATGTGTTCTACCAATTTATTTGCATCTGCACCAGAAGCAATGGACGGCAATGATTCAGGAGGGGCAGCACAGTTAATTAGTTAAAAAGTGCATAAAGATTACCATCATTTGTGAGTATGTTTGCAATTTAAATTCCTCACAGTTGGTAAAGTTCACATTTTCACAGTGAATGCTCTCCACCAGTCTCAAAGTTTGAAAGAACATTGCTCTTGTTCTTTCAAACAAGAGGAGCCGTAGAATGATTAAATTGCTTGTACAAGTTCTATGCTAGGGAGGTCTGGCCCCAGAACCAGAACCTAAAGACTTTAAAGAATGACTGTCTTGTTTTTGTCTTTCAAGAGTGCTTTCTCCTTCTTTTCTTCATATTATAGCTCAAAGAATATTGACTGTTTCACTTCATCTTTTTAATTCTACAGTGGTGGCAATTTTCAGATTGAATGAACATGGCACAAAATCAGAATGCACAACTAAGAATAAATTCATGATTTTCATGTATTGAATATGTGCCATGTTTTGGTATTTTCATGCTAAAGCATTTTGCTTGTATTGTTTTCTCTAATACTCAAAACAAAACGATTAGGTGGGTGTGATCAGTTCCATCATATTGATGAAAAAATTTAAGCTTTGAGTTTTTTAATTCATTGCAAACCCGAGATTTGAACCAAATCTTGTCTACTCTTTGCAATGTCTGTTTTAATTGTTTGAATGTCTGACTTTTATAGCGCCCAGCAGGAAGCAGGGAGGTACTCAATGAGCATTTAATAAGCCAAGAAGCTGGGAAGGGGCATATTATTACTTCACTGTCCGGGAGAGGAGACAGCCTCATTCCTTCACCTGGAAGCTGGTCTTCAGACAAGTCAAATGAGAGTTCACTCCAGGGCATCCAAGTTATGCTTCTGTCTGCACTGGTAAGAACAGGTTTTTAAATGGCTAATTTACAAACAATGGAATATTTTAGATGGTGGACATAAAACCTTCAACTCAGTGAGTTTTCCTGGATGTTCACGGTAAGCTCAGTACAGGGTTCTAGCAAACGAGTTTTAATCACATTTAATCAGTTTCATCAGGGAACAGACACTCTTTACGTCTTTATGTCCTGTGTTTCCTTTTGGCCTGAATCTGAAGTTTGCTAACCAAGGAGTAAAACCTTGGGATATTGGACACTTGTTTCTTTTGCAGATTTGTCTCTCTGTTATGTGAAGTGCTTCTCACTCTGTTTTCCCCACAGGAATCTGATCCAAGCCCTGACATCAGTCACATCAGCATATAGTCATAGTTCTTGTTGCTGTAACAGAATACCACAGGCTGGGTAATCTATGAAGCACAGGGAGTTGTCTATCTCATGGTTCCCAAGGCTAGAAAGTTCAAGAGCCTGGTTCTGGCATTGGCTTGGCATCTGGAGAGGGATTTTTTGGTGCAGTACATAACATTGTAGAGGGTGTCACATGGCAAGACAGAGGAAGCTGACAGAGAGATCTCACTTCTACAACAAAGCCAATCTCTCAACAACCCACTAATCTATTAATGGAGTAATCCATTGATGAGGACAGAGCTCAGTTACCTCCCAAAGGTTCTACTTCCAAATACCATTAGCATATGAATTTGATATTAACTTTCCAACACATGAAATTTGGGGGACACATTCAAATCATAGCAGATAGGTAGGTAGGTAGGTAGATAGATAGATAGATGGTGCATAATTAATACCATAACTCCCAAATTTATATCTCTAGGCTATGTCTCTCCTTAGGAGTTCTGACCCATATAGCTAGCTGGCTACTTAAACTCTTCATATTCATATTTCAAAAGAAGAGTCTCAACTAAATTATATGCAAAATCAACCCCTTTCTTACAAGACCCGATCCTCTTCTAGTATCCCCCGTCTTGGTGAATGGTACATTCCCTATGCACAGGCCAGTCGTGTAGGGATTACCCTTGATACCTTATTTTTTATCAATTCTCTAGCTGATCGAACATCAAATCATTCCCATTCTTCCTGTGTGCCACAGACCAACCAATCCAGGCAATCATGATCTCTCACCCAAACCCTGGACTTCTCACTGTTGCACTGTAGTCAGCTCAAAGCTGAATGCGGCCTTGAGATACTTCCACCGAAGTCCTCCCTTTACTGTTCACTGGAAAATGCACAACTGCTTCATGAAGCCTTACAGGTCCCACTTGCCCGCCACCTTCTCCACACACACAGCTTCATCTGACCCAGGGCCCACCTTTCTCTCTCCATTTGTCTCCCCCTTCTCATTCTTGTTCTATCTCAAGGTTTGGCACAAGATGTCTTTTTTACTGGGATAGTTTTTTTTTTATTTTGTCGTTGGTCCATTCCCAATTATCCTTTAGATTTCAGTGAAGCCTTCCCTGAAGATCAAATCCCCTCATTTCAGGCTTTCTCAACCCTATATAGCTACTTTGCAGTTATAATCCAATATGAATTTGTGTATTCACTAGGTCAATATTTGTGTTCCTAACTAGATGACAAGCTACACCATAGCTGGGACTATCTTTTTAGTTCAGCATTTTACTTTCAATATCTACTTGACACCTACACCTAATAGGTATTTACTAAATATTTATTTAACATCTAACTGACTGACTGACTGAATGAATGAATGAATGAATGAATGACTGTTATATTATTAATGTGCTAAGTTTCTGTGACTTGCTAGAATCCTAAAATACTAAAATCTCTATGTGGAGTCAGGTCTTCCCTTGACATTCATCTTCTTAATGACAGCGATGCTTACCATACTGTTTGACATTGCAAGTCTGTTTACTCCACCCACCAAGTACTCTCAAAGACCTGTTTTATTTTATCACTTTAAAAAAAACCCTGCAGATAATTGTTTATTTATCATTGTTCAAACTATTTTTTTTAAGATTCTGTATTTGTCCATTTGGTATCTGTTCATCATGTGTACAACTGTATTAATTGCAATTTTTATTTTCTGTTTTTGGTGCTATCATATCTATGGCGTCTTGACCAGAGAGACACTGTGCCTACCAGGACTGACTAATTTTGAAAGCTAGAAAAGGGTCCTCCCAAACCATGCCTTTCACATACAAGCCAGCCGATCCATATCACCATAATATTCTTTATCAAGCCTTGCAACCAACCCACTATCCAAGTCTGTGTATCAGACAACTGGAAACAAATCCTTTTCCTCAAAGTATGCCAGAATTATTCAAATTAGGCAATAGTAAACTAGTCCAAAATCATGTCCTACCTTGCCTTTCCCACAGAAGACACTAAAGGTTGTGGCCTGGTGTTGCAGATTGTATCTAGATGTCCTCCCCAAAGCCTTGTGAGCTCACAGGAGAGGCTTTTTGGAGGTGGCT